>JBBBDQ010000920.1:997500-1130000 GCA_037127315.1 Ascarosepion bandense | reverse complement strand
TATATATATATATATATATATATATATATATATATATATATATATATATATGAAACTCAGACTCGTGCCAAAAAAGATGGATAATCGGCTTATTTATTTATCTATTTATTGAGAGAGAGAGAGAGAGAGAGAGAGAGAGAGAGAGAGAGAGAAGGTATTTGCATGTAAGTGAGTCTGACGAATCCGACTGGAAATGGAACCCGGCTCTCTGATTTCGAATTTTGGGCCGTTATCCATTACAGTACCCGCACATGCAAGCTTACAGTACCTGATATTTTCTAGCGATCACTTATATCTGTATTGATCAGGCGTCGGTGATTGTCCGAGAATCGGTGATTCAATTTGATATTGCCGTAGTAATCATGTTTTGCTTAAAAAAACATTAAGTAAGACGTCTTTTTTAATTTTACACTGGATTCACAATAATTATCATTTTTTTGTTTATTTTCTTTTGAATTGGGTTCATGAACTAAATTCTATTTTCAAAGGACCTCATTTCCGAAAAAAGCTAAAAACTGCAAATATTCACTAAGATATATCACCATGTAATTCTACTCTTCAAATTACGTAAGTGATATGTCCCGGAAAGGGATACACACACACACACACACACACACACACACACACACACACACACACACACACACACACATATATATATATATATATATATATATATCATTCGATATAGTTAAGCGGTTTAGGCAAATGTAACCGGGTAGGACAGTCTAACAAGTAGACGTGATGGATGGATCTCGTCGTATGCAGTATCCTGAGACGTAGGCGTAGTCAATAGACGTAGACTAATAGTCGTAAATCTGTAGACCTCTAGCGGTAGACCTATGGCCGTAGACCACTATGTGTCCTCGCCTTCGTCTGTATTTATGTCTGACACCAGCCAATCACATTACTGTGAGGGGGAACCAAGGTGTATGCATATTCATTACATATTCATTACATCAGTAAGAATCAGCATTAAACTCCATAATGCTAATAGTAAACTGATTAGCAAATATCACATGTAATATGTAATACGCCATATCTAATCACACTGAGCGCTACTTTTACGCATGTATTAAAGTTTGCTGATCTCTAATAAGATCATTCCCACTTCTACATTGTTAGAACCGACGTGGTGTAGACACTTTCTGTCTATTCCAAATCTACCATCCGCACGTGCATTGAATACTGCTGGCATATCTGGTCGGGTGCTCCTGCTATCCAACTAGGTGTTCTTGACAAAATCCAACGGAGAATCTGTAATGTGGTCGATCCCGACTTGGCAGTTCGGATACAGTCACTTTCTCACCGACGCAGTGTGGCTTCCCTGTGTCTCTTTTACAGATTCTGCTTCGATGGACTTAGCTCACTGGTACCCACTATATATGAATTTCCTCGAGCAACAAGATTAGCAGATAGGTCCCACCCTTTTACTATGAAACCAATAAATTGTAAACGCAAATTCTACTCCACCATCTTCTTTTCTCGCACTTCCCGCCTGTGGAATTTCCTTCCGCTTACATGCTTTCCCGACAGCTACAATCTTCAAGAATTCAAATGTAAAATCAATAGTCATCTCCTGTTTCACTAACTTGCATCCTCTCGCTCATGCTTCTTTCTCTGTCCACCCCACTTTCATCAGTATTCTCATCCTTCTCTTACCCTCTTCCTGACACCCACTGTAACCTGTTACTCTTTCTCGTTACATTCCTCCTATGTTACTCCCTGCACAACAGTGGCAGCAAAATGCTTTGCATAGGTTTCTACTATGTGGTGTCTTCAGGTGATTTGCATGTTAGTCTATATCAACACTGCATGTTTATATATATATATATATATATATATATATATATATATATATATATATATATATATATATATTATCCAACGTTTTTATACAACGTTTTATAAAAAAAAAATTCCAGCATTGGCACTGGTGAATATCGTTTTTCAAAAGTATTTTCATATATCAATAAAATGTGTTATTTTGTTGTCCTCAATTATATGATTCGTCGTCCACAATGTTTTTTGAATCTTACATAATTGACTGAATTTAAACCCTTGCTTCTCTTAACGTTTTTGAGTGCAGATGTTCGGGTTCTCGCCTACTTTGCGTTTAAATGCACCTTAATAAAAAAAGTAAACGTCGTCTACTTGGACATTATTTCAAATCACTGACCTTCAAATATTTAAAACAGTTTTGGATGGCATGGTCAGTTGTTTCATTTCGTTCTACTGCCGTGGTTTAAAAGCAGATTATAAATAAATGTCACGAAAGGAGAAGAATAACATAAACCTGTTTCAGTCATTGCGTCGTCTTTTAAAATAGACAGAGATGTGATCAGTCCATTTCTACAGAACCTTTTCTCATTTTTGTCAGTTGTTATAATGGCTTATAAAAGCTTTTGATATTCTGCTGATATCATGACAATAATTTATACGATAAAATCCAAAGACGCATGAGAATAGTAAAAGTGCCTCCCAAAATCTAAGCAATGTATTAAGAAACAGGAAAATTTCATTAAAAGCAAAGACACAGAGTACTTAGCTGATATGTAATATCGATATTTTTATATGGTAGTGAATGGTGGACAATCTCCTCACTGATGAAGAGACTCGAGGCAACAGAAATGTGGTTTTATAAAAGGATGATAGCAAAAAGACGAACGTTGCTATGAGCAACAAAAGAACAGGAAATTGTGGAGATTAATAACCGTTCACGACCTGAAGGGACACATCAAAAAGAAGAAGAAGAAGAAGAAGAAGAAGAAGATAAAAAATAAATATTAAAATACGATCTGTATATACATGAACATGTTTCTTCAAGAGCTTTGTCGAGGATTAAATGGTAAAAATCCATGCAACGTATACAAATTCATGTAAGTGAACTATTTTATTCCATTACTAATATCTCTCTCTCTCTCTCTCTCTCTCTCTATATATATATATATATATATATATATATATATATCCCAGTGAAAAGGACTCAAGGTTTCACTATTTTCGGTACCTCGGCATTTATTTTATTATGATGTAAATGTAAATCATTTTCATAACCAACATCCAACATTGCTTGATAAAGAGAATCTATCTCGAAACAGAAATTTCTGTGTCGCATTGAACAATTACTTTATAATTATATATATATATATATATATATATATATATATATATATATATATATATATATATAGTTGAAAACAGAAATAGAGGTTGTTCCAACGAGAGAAATTGGAATAGGTGAAAAAGTGTTAGAACCGTGAACGTTTTGCTTAAAGTGTAGATTTTTTGTTATTATTAATAGTAGTATTAGTCATCCAAAGTGGATAGACGGATCTCGATATGTAAAGTTAACTTTGGACTGGAAACACGTGCACCGACACGAATACCATTATGGACACTTAATGTATTACATAAAAGGCAAGTAATAATGATAACATAAATAATAATGATAATAATAATAACAATAACAATAAATCTACACTTTAAACAAAATCTTCACGGCTTCTAACACCTTTTCACCTATATATATATATATATATATATATATATATATATATATATATATATATATATTCAAGTGAATAAGGAACGAAGAAAATATTAACAACGTTCAAAACATTTATTTAAAACAGTGCTAAATATAAAAAACTATGAATATTTATTATAAATTATAGCTGATGAGGCATTGTCCTTTCAATGTCGAAACAAATGTACACTTTGTAGTAGATGACAATTTCTACATGTTTTAAACTATTTATAATATATATATATATATATATATATATATATATATATATATATATATATATATATTCAGCATCCAAACTCGTAGACAAACCAATCCGCCGTTGACTCGTCAGGTGATATCAGCAATTGAGTTTTTTTTTATAATCGTATCGCCCCAAGCAAGGTATTATACTGCCACTGTTGTGCAAGGGGTTACATTATGAGAAGGAGTGACAGAATACAGCAGGTGTTATGAAGCGGGTCAGAGAAGGATGAGAATACTGAATAAATGAGATGACAGCATGAGTGAGATGATGCAAAGTTAGAGAGATAGGAGATGAGGACGGAATGACGTGCATCGGTCTCAGTCTAATATGTAGCGCCGCGACCCGTAACAGCCTACGCGGGTGCCCACAACATCAGCGCAGCGCGCCGGCCGATCGCGGCATGTGTCACATGTATTAGCTACAGAATTGCCACAGTGACTTCTTATTCTTTTCGATTTTTTTTTTATATTCACTTAATATTGGTGCAAGTTGTTTTTTACATAGTGCACGGGTGTAATAACACACACACACACACACACACACACACACACACACACACACACACACATATATATACACGCACACTCACATACAAATACACACACATACACACACAGAGAGAGAGAGAGAGAGAGAGAGAGAGAGAGAGAGAAAGAGAGAGAGAGAGATTGACCTATGGCGTTGACATTTTTGCGCCTCAGCTGATATTCCGACCATTTTTAAACTCCACACACTCTCTATCTAGAAAATGTTCTACCTCCGACATTGTTCAAACTTTCTCGATAAATTTAGCTATTTTGAAACAATATATATATATATATATATATATATATATATATATATATATGCATGTACGTATGTATGTATATATAATTTTCGGCAGAAATACCTTCCACATATATCTCCCAGAAATACCTGCTACATAATGGTAAGGCATTGGCGTCATTGATATTTTCATCTCGCCAATGTCTTACCATTATATGGGAGATATTTTTGGGAGGCATATGCGGTAGATATTTCTACCGCACACTATATATATATATATATATATATATATATATATATATATATATATATATGCACGTGTGTATGTGTGTGTGTAATATTAATAACCCAATGAATTTATATAAAATCTTTAGATGCGAGCGTAGAATAAGTTTTATTATAAAGGTAAGAAGAACAAAATAGTTTTGATACACTAATATATTATGCAACTGGACGAACACAAAAATTGGACGTCTTATCAGAGCCGTTGATCCTCATTGGGAATTTTGCGAAATGTGCCATACTATGAATAACCGAACAATGACACACAGACAGAAAACATGGAGATATTGAGCTTTAAAGTAAGGAATCTGAAAATTCTTCCCCACCAGTGACATTTTCTCTCTCTCACCCTTTCTTTCTATCTGTATCAGAGTCTCTATTTCTCTCTTTCTATCTAACCCTGTAGCTCTCTATCTATCGCTATATGTATCACTCTCTATCTCTCTCTATATCTAACTCTATCTCTATCTGTCTATCTCTATCTATCACTCCATATCTCTCTTGTTATCTTTATCTTTATTTCTCTTTTTCTGTCTCTCTCTATCTAATACTCCTTATATCTTTATCAATCTCTGACTACCTCACTTTCTCACTCTTTCTTTATCTCACTGTGTGCCTCGATCTCTCTCACGAGTTCTGTTACCAATACGCACACATGCCCACACCCATTGGGTTATTGATTCCATTTCTACCAGCCAACGTACGCACGCACGCATGTCCACGGAATGACTGTTCAAGGCACGCGCATGCGCGTCGCTTCCATTCAGCATTCCTTTCATTTTTATATTTTACTTTGTCTTTTTATTTTTATTTTCCCTTGCGCTTTGTTGTAAGACGAAAGAAATTTATCAATGGTTGTCAGTCAGCTGATCGGCAGCGAGCCGCGTACATATGCACGCATTCGCTGTCAAGAGAACACAGGAACGCGAAGATATGTCCGGGTGTTCGGGTGTATCAGCGCAGGGTGTATGCGTGTAAACGTCGCTTGGTTCGCAATGGAAAGATCGCGATTCTATCTATCATTCTATCTCTCACTCTTTCTCTATTTCTCTCTCTCTCTCCCCCCTATATATATATATATATATATATATATATATATAGGTGTTTGTGTGTGTTAATCTATGTATCTATCTATTTGTCCGTCACAGTCTTTCCATCTAACTCTCCCTCGCTCTCTTTCGCTACACACACACACACACATGCACACACACACACACACACACTCAGAAGTATTATATATATATATCCATGTCTCTACAAGACCCAATCTATCTATCTGACTGGCAATCTCATTCTGTTCGTCTCTCTCTCTCTCATTCTTTCTCTCACTTTCTTTCTCACTCCCTGTATATATATATATATATATATATATATATATATGTATGTATGTAAATAATATATATATATATATATATGTATGTACGTATTTAAATAATTCTGTGTATATTTAAAATATGCGATCTATCTATCTATCTATCTATCTATCTATCTATCTATCTATCTATTTGTTTATGTAACAGTTCTTCCTTTCTTTCTTTCTTTTTATCTATCTATCTATCTATCTATCTATCTATCTATCTATCTATCTATCTATCTCACCTGAATAGAAACAACCACCAGAACGACAAACACTATGGATATCGTTCATTTTGCTCCACTGTTGATGCCCTAATTGTCATTACATACCGAATCAGTGAAGTACTTAATAATAAACTCCACACAGGCATGTGAAAATATTTCCGGGTCTATCAGCGTTGGGTGTATGTGCTTGCGCGTTGCTTCAGTGACGGTATGGGGAATGAATCTATCTATCTATCTATCTATCTATCTATCTATCTATCTATTGACCTTCCTCTCTCTTTCTCTAATATATATATATATATATATATATATATATATATATATAATTCTGTTCATATCTTGCACTGAATTTCATTGTTAGTCTCATTTATTTTTTTGATTTTGCATGCTATCTATCTATCTATCTATCTATCTATCTATCTATCTATCTATCTATGTGTCCGTCTAAGTCTATATTTCTCTCTCTTTCACTCTCTCCCTCTTTATATATATATATATATATATATATATATATATATATATATACGAGTGATAAACTTAGGGTTTAAAATAAATTTTAAAACATGAAAAAACCTTTCTTGAAGGTTTCATTGTAGATTTAATTTCATACTAATATTAACATTTATTATTTTCAACAAGAAAAATACTTTGCTTTGTTTTAAAACTAATTTAAATTGATTAGAATGAATTTACGTTCTGAAATTGCTGAATTTCTAGCCGTCTATCATTAGAATGTAATTCTTTTTATTAAATAATCTTCCAAAAATAAAATATGCTTTTCTGAATCTTTATCAGAGAAGCATTATGTGATTTAAACTATAATTAATCTGAATTGAAACACATATTATTTACTTTAAGTTTAAAATATGGCGGGATTCATTTTTAAGCTTTCCAGGTGTTGAAAAACTTATAAAAATATTATCTGTAATCTAATCTTTTATTATAACAGATCCCTGGCTGCGTCCAGTCAACCTCACTGACCTTTAGCAGATTCCGCCCATGTTGTGTTGTTGATCTCGGGTTATCCCTAGCAGGACCGCTTATTACCACTTGACGAGGCTGGTCCATACATGCGAGAGATTGATATATAATGAAAACCAGATTTAAGATAGCAACGATAAAGTGTAGATTTATATATATTTATATATTATTGAATAATTACAAGATTACAAACAAGTCAGAATAAGCGACGAAAAAGAAATATCAATTGGCTGGTATTTCAGTAGCACGATAATATTCGTGTTGTATTATTTCAACGGGTCAATGGTTTATTCAACTTTCAGTTAGTTGAATTTGGACTGACCGTCTTTTGCAATATCTGTCTGTCTGTCTGTCTGTCTGTCTCTCTCTCTCTCTCTTGTCTTGTTTCTAGTGGCAGGCCCGTTTCAGTCGGGCCGTGTTATTCAATCTGCTATTCGAATCTTTTTTCAACCTCTCATCCCAAAACACGAGAGCCGAACTAACTAATTTCGTCTTGCAAACTGGTGTTGTTAAACAAGCACCAGAACCGGTCTGATAAAGGTCGGTATAGTATTTTCATCCTCCATCACTGTATAACTCTTACTAGCTCGAAATGAAAACAATTACATTTAACCATTTCGACTTCCAATAGAAGGGAAGAAAAACCTACTACCTATTATTGTTTGCCTGCTCTGGTAGTCAGTAAACAGGAAATTTCCAAGACCGCATCTTGGCCTAGGGTCACACACCGTCAAAACTCATTGACAGATATTTTGACTAGAGTAGCTTTGATAATTTCGTTTACAAATAATTTTGTACTCATTGTAATCTGCACCCGTGTTTTCCACTTGTTAACATTTTCGGCTACTTCACCCGATAAAAATATTTATATTTTCCTATTTTAGAGAAATCTCTTCTCATCTTGAAAATCACTTAAAATTAATACCAGACTTCTGAAAATAGTGCTGCATACTGAATTTTAGATATTTTGGCTGTAAAGTTACTATAGCTGTTCCTCTTATTTTCTGATAAAGTCGTGTAATAACTTCCGTATCTACAAAAATCGGCAATTTTATACACATATGAAAATAAAATCAAAATTCTTTTTAAAATATTGGTGTTTGATGAATTTGTTGTTGGACCGCCTCTTTTTTTATGATAATGGACTCAACTTGAGTATACATATATTCCTGCCATAGAGAGAACCGTAGAGATCTGTTAGATACATCGGGACTGATCTGTAAGTTACTGAATGATACCGAAGTTACACAGAGAATACCGCGTCAGTTGACTTAGTAGCTCTGAGCCAAAATAATATTACACGGATATACTATTTCAGCACTGCTTCACTTCAAGACTTTATATATATATATATATATATATATATATATATATATATATATATATATATATATATATATATATATTCCTTACTAATCGTATTCATGGATTACTAAACCGCGTTCCAATTTGTGTATTTACGTTCAATATAACCTCTTTTTCTATCTCAAATATTTGTTTTGTTATACATTATTTTGTGTGGTTCCTCACCCGGATCTACAACAGATTTGTATTAAACTTTTACAATTTATAATTAGTAAATATAGTTTTTACTTAATAACAATGTTATATAGTTAATAGAGAATTTTAATAGATTTTTTTTTTAATCATTTCACCCCGAGCAAGGCGGAAACGCTACTGAAGTGCAGGGGGTTACATAAATGTAAAAAGATTAGTTAGAAAAGAGTGTGGAGTACAAGCTAGTTAGAAAGGAACAATAGAAAGCTGAGAAAGCAGGTGCGATGACAGATACATAGGTGGAGAGAAAGGGAAGGTTATACAGGGGAGGGGAAAGAACTAGAGTCCAGTGGTTAGTAGATGAGTATTGACTTTGCATTTAAATTTCTGGAGGTTGTAGCCGTCAGGAAAGCAAGAATACGGGAGTGAGTTCCACAGGTGGGATGTGCGAGAGAGGAAGCTGCAGGAGTAGAATTGTAGTCTGCATTTGGCTAACAATAAATTATTTTAATTAAAATTTAAAAATGATGAGGTGATTATGTGCAGGTGGTGTAATGGATAATGACTCGGAAATGTTGATCTAAAAGCTGAGATCCAATTCTAATTCATTGTATTAATTTACACGCGAATACCATTGGGAAAGGCATGAAAGCAACTCTACTCCTGTAGCAATGGGTTAGTTTGTAAGACTTGTATTACAAAATCATTATTATCTAAACAAAATCTTACAACATTTTTGTAGCTTCTAGTAACATGCGAAGGGTTGATAAGCTGTAAAAAACGAATCAATCAACAACGTGTTAATATTTATCTATCTTACATATCCTAATTATTTACACTGATTCTTACTTTTAGATAAATGCATCACTCTCACTCAGAAACACTCTACTTTGAGAGGGTCTTGGGGCCACGTAGGAAATGAACTTTTATCAAACATATTTTTTAGTTTTTTCATATCTATCTATCTATCTATCTATCTATCTATCTATCTATCTATCTATCTATCTATGTGTGCGTGTGTGTGTGTGTGTTCGTGCTCAACATTTTTCTACATCACCAGAAGTTTCTACTAAATAGAGATTGAAATATTACTCTCTCGATGTTAGGAACCTCTGTATATTTGTGTGTGTGTGTGTGTGTGTGTGTGTGTGTGTGTGTGTGCGTGTGTGGTTGTACCAGTCTGTTCACAATATCTATCTATCTATCTATCTATCTATCTATCTATCTATCTATCTATGTGTGTATGTGAGTGTTTGTGCATGTGCGTGCGTGCGTGCGTGCGTGTGTGTGTGTGTGTGTGTGTGTGTGTGTGTGTGTGTGTGTGTACATCACCAGGACTTTCCACTGTATAGAGGTGAGAAAACTACTCTCTGCATGTAATGAACCCCTGTGCTGACGTAGAAATAACCACAGGTAAATAAACAATTCGCTTATCTTGTATTCGACTCTTCTGATGACATATCAACATTAGAATTTACTTATATTTTTAATATATTTTTTTATTTTCATTTTGAAGTTGATAAATGAAGATACTGACTGCAAGTGCGTCTTATTGCCAAATATTATAGGGTTGCTCAGTTTTTTTTTTCATGGCGTGTCTTTTGAGTTCTAAATCTTTTCTAACTTGTTTTATTGTCATCTTCAGATAAATTATGACAAATATCAAGCTAACTCTGGCACGCTGTAATCGTTGCCTCAAAAGGTTAAGTGATTGGTTGTTTCCTGAAAGTTGCACGGTCGTTTGTTGTCAAAGTTCGCAAAGTGCTGGTTGCCGCTGATGAGGATTCTATAACTAAGAGTCCTCAAAAGTTCATCAGAACACCTACATAAAAAAAAAAATTGATAAGAATCCCAGAGTTTAATTGATGTAATCGTTAAGGAACTAAAGGTTTCAAGGATCTCTATCTGAAGAATTGTGCATGAGGTCTTTCAATCTTTTTCTTCTTTTATGTGTTCTGTTCTTTCAGGACGTAGGCGATCATGGCTTCCCACGTCTCCCTATCCCTGGTGGCTCTTAGTACGTTTTTCCTGTTACACAACGCAACCCCCGTTCTGTCATCTATCTGCTCAGGCTCTTCAAATATGTTATTCGCTGCATTTCTCTGTCTCTTTTTCCTTTTATCTGGCCTGTCAGTATCAGGTTCTCCAAGCCCTCCTTCCTCATTACATTTCTCAGGAATTTCAGTTGTCTCTTCCTGATGCTCACTATTAATTTTCTTTTCGTTGCCCTTCTTTCCAGCACCTCATCATTGATCACATGTTCGATCCAAGATATCCGCAGCATCCTAGTAGAACTGCATTTCCACTGCTTCAAGTATTTCCTTCATCTTTGATGATATTTTCTAACATTCACTGCCGTATTGAAAAACTGACATGACATAGCAATCTAGCACTCTCTTCTTTGTTTCTAGAGAAATTTTCTTGTGTCTTACTCAGCTTCTGGAACACATCCTTCGCCATGACAATTCGCCTATAAAAATCATATATGATGCGAAGATGTCAATTTATGTCTCCAAAGACAAAATATAACCGCCTGATACTCGCAAGTTGAAACACACAGAATGCTTTGTTTTTTTGGTTTTTTTTTCTGATGAGAAAAACTTTGATCAAGACCAAAGGATCAAGTGAAAGAATGTAAGATACAGAAACCAAAAGGACCTTCCAACAGCCATGTATACAAAGTCTAAGTCAACTGTGATGATTCTGGGAATCTTAAGCAATGATGGATCAGTCAGTTAAGGGCAATACCTGATACACGCTTGGGCGATCATGTCTCGAAAGGAACATGACTGACTGAGCAGAAGATTATTCCGCAGCAGGTTACCATTGTTTCTGCGATAGACTGGTTGCCAGCCAAGGCAATAGAACCCAAATCTGTCCTGTTATTTAACCCATAACTGGAAAGAAGAGATGGATTAATATCTTACCCAACGGTATTTGCGCGTAAGTGAATGCAATGAATTCAAATGGAATTCGAACTCGGCTTCCCGATTTCTCGTTCCGAGCCGATATCTACTGCACCACAACGCACATCCCAATGATGGATATGTTTCCCTAGTTCTTTAACGTCAAAGCTGCTGACTGTAAAGAGATTTTAGAGTGTTTAAATGCCTTGGACAAAGAGCCTGTGCAAAAGAAAACCGTACACCGACCAACAAGTTTTTTCACTGTATCATGAGCCAAAATGACCCAAGATTGGATGAGTTACAATCTTCAAGATCGTGTCACTCCGAACATATGACTTTCTCGTTCTCCCAGACTTGAATCCTTTGGACGACTAGGGGCGTAATCAAGAGGGAAGTAAGTCAAAGCCTTCATGATAGTATAAAGCTGTAGTAAACAATACAAGATCTACATTTAAAATTCAAATCTGACTCATTGTTAGAAATAATGAATTTTCTAGAATTTACAAACTTTGCTTAACACACACAAAACTCGCGAAATTTTACACCACGATGCGAAATGTTTGTCGTCCAATGAAAAAGCCAGAATCACATCCGGGAGTGAATTCCTAAACAATATAAAAGACGGGGCAGGACGGCCGACGTGTCAAAGAGTTAAGAAAACTAGCAATTAACACGTACCCTTGAAAGCTTTTGAGATCCGCAATAAATAGCACAATGTCCAAAACAGATAAAGGCCATCTGATTCGAGTAAGTTAACATTTCATACCTTGTATTTTAAACGGCGGATTCGTTCAGTAAATGCACCAAGAAGAGAAAATATTATTCATGACACGTTTTCCGGGAACAAGCTTTTCTTTCATGACGTCTACGTATTTCACTGAAGTAAAATTCCTTAGCAAAACTGCTGACGCGTGTTGAAAGCCTCACAGTATTTAGTATTGTTGAAGTCATCGTTAACATTTTGTCAAGATTTACACACTCCACGTTTCATTCAGTTTTGCAAACCAATCAATGAACTTTGAATAAGTTGAAACCATATTTCACGGTTTAATAATAAATTTAATTTAATTTAACAGGACACCAGAGAATCTGTAATGTTATAGATCCCAACCTGGCAGCACAGATACAGTCACTTTCTCACCGGCGCAATATGGCTTCTCTGTGTCATACCTTTCCTATCACTCTTCTAAAATAAGATTTCCTCTATAGTGCATCGACTTGATGAAATCAAATGTAGTACTAGATTGGCAACTAGGTCTCATCATTTCATTGTTGAAATTGCTAGATATAATTTCAATTTTAATATTTTCTTCTCTCGCAACTCCTTTCAGACTTTCTGATTTCTTATAAACTACATCCGCTAAAAAAAATAAAATAAAAATAATTAAATTAAAAACAGATAATGGTAATCTTCTAACTCCTTGAATTCTTATCTTTTATACAAGTACTTTCACGGTTTCTGCTCCGATGAACTTAACTCTCTGGTGCCTTCTAAGCGTGAGTTTACTCGAGCCAGAAGAATAGCAACTAGGTCTCATTCTTTTACTGTGCAACCAATAAAATGTAAACGTAAATTCTACTCCATCAGATTCTTTTCTCGCACTTCCCGACTGTGGAACTCCCTTCCGTTTACTTGCTTCCCCGACAGCTACAATCTTTAGAAGTTTAAATGTAAAATCAATAGTCATCTCCTACCTCGCTAACTTGCATCCCCCCATCTCTCTCTCTCTCTCTCTCATGCTCCTTTCTCCGTTCACTCCACTCTATCTTCACCCTTCTCTTACCCACTTCTAGACACACCCTATAACTTGTTACTCTTTCTCATAACTTTCCTATCACTCTTTTCTACAACTTTCCTTCTATGTAGCCCCCGGCAAAACAATGGCGGTAGAATGCCTTCCTTGGGTCGATATATATATATATATATATATATATATATATATATATATATATATATATATATAACTTCATGGTAAACGGTAGTTTTAAGAAAACTTATTTCTTTTTCCATGTTAACAGGAAATAATAATAATAATAATAATAATAATAATAATAATAATAATAATAATAATAATAATAAATCAGGATTTCTTACTCCCGAGCACTGGCTATGCGTAAATATTTATTTCTGGAGCCAAAATCCAACTTTTTAAGGCGTATGATTTGTTTATAATTCTTGCAGACGCAGGGTGAACTGGAAACTGCATTCTTGTATAGAAAAACATAAAAAATGATATACAAAAACAATATTGCATTTTATCAAATAATTATGTGTTAATTTAATCATTTAATTGTTTTTAAAACAATGGCAGTATTTTGTATGTTAAATAGTAAAACCTTTGATGTTTGCTAAAATGTTAATAAAAAAATTATTGTACTAAGCTATTCACCCAAGTGAAACCAGTGATACTTTGTACTTCTTTGCCTGTTTGCACTTCTTCTCAAAATTTAGTGGTCCTGGGCATGACGGTAAACTGCATCTGGCAGCAAGGCCTCTGATTGGGAAGTTGTGAGGAGCATAAAACCACCTAGTAATTGCTGTTGTCCTCAGGTCCACCCTAACCCGAAGTGGTAGCACATGTTAGGGTCCAAGCTATGGGCAAATAGTTAATTCCCAAACTGGGTTCAAAACACTATGAAGGTATAAAAATAGACTTTTATAGAAATATATACATTTTTGAAGGGAAAAATATTATTACCATAACATATTTTTGAATAAAAAAAATTCTCAGCAAAACGTTTTTGAATACAAAACTGGAAGATATTTTCAGTGTTTTAAATTAAAAATGAATAAAAACAAAAACTTTTCATTAAAATCTGACTAAATCAACCCTCTCATTATAACTGGACATTAAAAAATACCTTAAAACCCCACCTTTTTGGCATTAAATAACTCACAGAGGTTGAACAAAACTCAGACTCAAAATTTAGTTTTGATAAGTCAATGTATGGTTATTTTAGAGTTTGTTACGGACGTACAAACTAACGGAAGTCACAGATATTTTCTATATAAATAGATTAATGCAAATGTTTTTAAAAGACTAGTAGAGATATTGTGTTACAGGAAGTTTTAAATTACGATGCGCTCTGGGGAAAATAAGTTTTTTTTTTAAATTTAAATATATGCATTTATTAAAAAGGAATTTGTTTATATTATAGTCCAAGCCCAAAATAAAGTTGTTTTTAATTTTTAATTTTTTGCTTTTAGTTCCCTAACACCATGACGTGGTACTTTTGAGGATTTTCTATAAAAATTATCATAAAGATTGGTCAAATAAGATTTCCTCTTTAGTGCATCGACTTGATGAAATCAAATGTAGCACTAGATTGGCAACTAGGTCTCATCATTTCACTGTTGAAATTGCTAGATGTAATTTCGATTTTAATAGTTTCTTCACTCGCAACTCCTTTCAGACTTTTTGATTTCTTATAAACTACATCCGCTAAAAAAAAAAAAAATAAAAAAATAAAAATAAAACAGAAAATGGTCATCTTCTAACTCCTTGAATTCTTATCTTTTATTGCCCTCTCTCCTTAATAAAGTTATCTGTTTCTTTCACTCTCTCGAGCGTCTTAGTGAATTTATCGCCTTGTTTGGAGCGAAATGATGAAAAGAAAGTTTCTAATTCCTGAACATAAAGCAATAATTACACAGAAACATAAAGTTGTTTGAAAATCTAAACTTATTTATAAATGGAACTTTGTCTGTGTGTGTGTGTCCCTTACCTATAGACACCGAAACGCCTGAACCGATTTTCTTGAAAATTTGCACAGTTGTACTATAAGCGTCTGCGAGTGTTCATAGCTAGGTTTTGTGTCGAGGTACCCCCGATAAATATCGAAAATCGATAATCGAAAAAATCGGGTTATAGAAGGAGTGGTCCGATTTTAATCAAATTTAATACACTCATAGACAAAGACATAAGAAACGATATTTAGAAGTTTCACGGTTGCAGTTCTTACAATAGTGCAGAAAATCGATAATATATATATAATATACAAAATTATAATAAACAGATACACACACACAAATATCTTGCCTTTTATAGGCAAGATGTTTGTGTGTGTCTGTCTGTTTATCTGTCTCTATGTCCTTTATACAAATCCACAATTTTTTAAAACTTCACACAAATATTCTTTAGGCTGAGTTTGAGCTCCAGGATCATGGATTAGTTTTAAAGCTTTCATTACACCCGAGCAACGCCGAGCTATACTGCTAGTATTGTATAATTTAAGTCCAATTAAAAATTAGAAATTAGTTATCAGAAAATTATTTGAATATTTTCTTTATTTATTCGATTAAACGGATGGGCTTCTTTATTATAATTGCTTTTATTTATGTCACTGGTTCAAGATAAGTGATTAATTTATTATACTTTGTGTCAAGAATAAAAAGCATTTGCCAGAAATGAGATTTTTCTTACTGAAGCCCACTTGCTTTATCGTTACTTCACTGCGTCTCCAGTTCGCTTTGGTCTTTTTGACAATCTCAAATCGAGAGCATTTACCAAACTATTTCTATAATACTAGAAAACCCATAAACCCGTTGTGTCCCTTTTAAAAGCACTTCATAATGCAAAACGTTGAGTTAACAATATTATCAATTTTATTAATTAGACATATTTTAATGTCTTTGCAATACAAGGTATTGCAATAATTATTATTACTCCTATTATCCAATATTATTTAGATTAAACGCAATTAGAAATAAACAAATATAAATGTCTTCAGAATTTTTGAATAAATAAAACATTTTTTTTTGTTAATCGTTTCACCCCGAGCAAGGCAGAAATGCCACTGATGAGCGGGAGGCTACATAACTGCAAAAAGATTAATTAGAAAAGAGTGAGGAGTACAAACTAGTTAGAAAGGAGCAATAGAAAGTTGAGAATGCAGGTGCGATGACAGATACATAGGTGGAGAGAAAGGGAAGGATATACAGGGGCGGGGAGAGAGCTAGAGTCCAGTGGTTAATAGATGAGTATTGACATTGCATTTAAATTTCTGGAGGTTGTAGCCGTCAGGAAAGCAAGAATATGGGAGCGAGTTCCACAGGCGGGAAGTGCTAGAGAAGAAGCTGCAGGAGTAGAATTATCGGCTGCATTTGGCTAACCTGACTGTGAATGGGTGGGACCCAGTTGCCAGTCTGGTTGCACGAGTAAACAGCTGTTGAGGAGGCACCAGTGACTTATCATTGAAATAAATTATATACAATACATACATACAAAATTAGAGATTTAGTATATATATATATATATATATATATATATATATATATATATATATATATTTAATCCGTCTCTTCCCTATAATTATGTGCTAAATGATAGGACAAATTGGGTTCTGTAGCCTTTGCTGCCAACCAGTCTACCGCAGAAAGCAATGGCAACCTACTGCGGGATAATCATCTGCCCAGTCAGTCATGTCTCTTTCGAGAAATAATCGCCCAAAGCGTGTATCACGTATGGCACTTAACTGAATAGATGCAATATATGTAAGAGTCTGTTAATATATGTGGACCAATATACGAATATGCATTGAAAAAATATATTGAATTTCTTATTAAAAATGACGTAAATACAGAAAAACAGCCCTAGCTCAAGATCCCCATGATTCATTTTAATCAAATTTGGCACTGCACTCGGTAGCGAATTAAGGTAATATATACCTTTGAATTTGTGGGGGTATTATGTATCGCTTAAGTTTTATCACGGGGATATACACACATGCGTACAAGATTAGTTTTTTTTAATATTGTATCAAAACTTATTTATAAATGGAACTTTGTCTGTGTGTGTGTGTCTGTGTGTGTGTGTCCGTTAACTATAGACTCCGAAACGGCTGAACCGATTTTCTTGAAAATTTACACAGTTAGTACAACTGTGTAAATTTGGCTGTGTAAGCGTCTGCGAGTGTTCTTAGCTAGATTTTGTGTCGAGGTACCCCCGATAAATATCGAAAATCAATAATCTAAAATATAGGATTATAGAATGAGTGGTCCGATTTTAATCAAATTTGGTACACTCATAGACAAAAACGTAAGAAACGATATTCAGAAGTTTCAAGATTGCAGTTCTTACAATAGTGCAGAAAATCGATAATATATATATATATATAAGTTTTCATTACACCCGAGCAACGCCGGGCTATACTGCTAGTAGATTAATATATTTAAACAAATAGAATGTGGAACGGTCGTTTTCATTACTTGAGAGAAATATTTATTATACGTGTGTAAAATGAAATGTTTTTTGTTTAGATTAATGCTCAGGGACCATTGAACATAAATAAAAAAACACTATTCATATTCAGTTTATTGTTCGCATCTTTGTTATTTCTACTGTTGTGCTCTACGGCCTTCATATCCATCTAGGTAACCTACAGGAAATTCTGAACTGAACCCTAGTTGACCAAAGCACTGCTTTGTGAATTTGGTGAGTTTAATCCCTGTGTTGGGCAATGTGTACTTGAATTCTGTGGAAACGGACGAGCAACAACTGAGTGCTATAAAAAATAAACTAGACTAGATATCCCGAGACATAACGAGAACAATCAACTCCTGGAGCTTAAATAAAGTGTTTACTTTAGAATTCCCTGTCGGTTACCCAAATATATATTCACCCGAAAAAGGCCGGAGCGCACAACGGCCGAAACGTTTTAATAACGAAAGCAAAGGTGAGGTCAATAATCCAAATACCAGTCAGTCAGTTAAGCGCCATCCGTGATACACGCTTGGGTGGTCTTGTCTCTTTCGAGGGCAGAAAATTTTCTCACAGTAGGTTGTCATTGCTTTCTGTGTTAGACTGGTTACCAACCAAGGCTATAACCCAATCTGTCCTGCTATTTAATCCTTAGCTTCAAGGGTATTTAGACATAAGTGAATGTAACGAATTCAAACGGGGTTCGAACTCAGCTCTCCGATGTTTCGTGCCGAGGCAATATGTATTGCACCATAACGCACATCCTTATATAAGTAGTTTAAACTGTGATAACTACTCATCCCAGAAAATAAGCAAGAAAATGAAAGTAATTTCAAATATATTTTATAAGTACAATGACTTCAACATTGATGTCATTTTTGACGGGTGACCATGCATAATATAAGCTCTAGAGGACATGCGCAGTTGTAAACGAGTAAACTAATTTAAACATAATAGCTCTACTTTTTCGAAAATCATTCTGTTAAGAGCCATACATTATACATGCTTTGTGACCCTCTCTTTCCATCCATGACTGACTAGGTAGAATATTTTCTGGCAGTAGACTGCTGTTTCTTTATGCGGTAGACTGGTTACCAACCAAGGCTACAGGACATATTCTGTCCTGCTATTTAATCCTTTTATTCAGATCCGTCAGTTAATAAACGCGAAAAAAGCTTGGGCGATAATGTCTCTTTTAATTCATGGCTGACTAGCCAGAAGATTTTTCTGCCGTTTCTTTCTGCAGTAGACTGGTTGCCAATCAAGGCTATAGGACCCAGTCTATCCTGCTATTTAACCTATAGCTGGGTGTGGTGAGAGAAGAGATATTTATTTTCACTAAAATAAACCTGCTGCAGAAAAAGGAAACTAACAAATTAATTTATATACTGCCAAAAATGCTAACATACCAGTAGGAAAATAACAAAATTCTCTTATACAAATCTACCATCCGCCCGTGTATTGAATATTGCTGCCATATCTGGTCGGGTGCCCCTGCTGCTCTCCTTGGGCTTCTTGACAAAATACAAAGGAGGATCTGTAACGTGGTTGATACTGACTTGGCAGACCGGCTGCAGCCGCTCTCACACCGGCGTGATGTAGCTTCCCTGTGCCTCTTCTACAAGTACTTTCATGGCTTCTGCTCCGATGAGCTTAGATCACTGGTGCCGCCTAAGCACGAATTTACACGAGATACTAGATTAGCAACTAGGTCCCACCCTTTTACAGTTAAACAAATAAGATGTAACCGTAAATTCTACTCCAACAGCTTCTTTTCTCGCGCTTCCCGCCTGTGGAACTCCCTTCCACAAGTCTGCTTTCCCGACAGTTACAATCTCCAGGTGTTTAAATGTAGGGTCAATAGACACCTCCTATCACACTAACTCCCAATTATTCTCACAACACTCTCATCTACCCAACCCTCATTCTCGGTATCCTCACCCGCCTATCACCCACCCTCTGTTATTTCCTATATTTAACCAGCCTTTCTCCACTCTACGTAGCCCCCTGCACAGTAGTGGCAGTGACATGCCTTGCTCGGGGTGAAACGCTTATAAAAAATAAAAAAAAATAAAAAAAAAATAAATAAAGATGATCATTAAAAAATTCCCACTACCCACACATCCATGTAATTAAGCCTGATAAAGAAAAATATTTCCTACCTTCTATTCCATTGATTATTGATTGATTTGTTTTTTACGGCTTATCAGCCCTTTGAAAGTTATATAAAGCCAGAAAATATTTTTAGATTTTAAGTATTTTTTGGAGGAGGTCATAATGATTTATTGAAACAAGTTTATTATTTTACCAAAAGCTGGAGTGAGGGAGAAGAGGTAGAATCATGTCTCATCAGAATTTGATAAACAAACAAGAAATGATGTAGATTTTAAAAGGAGGATCAATTCTATATTGCAATCAATATATAAACTGATCTCTCACTTGTTGACCACTGTAGTTTCTATACATTTATATTTGAGAGAATGTAAATAAATTTAAAAGACATGTAGTTAATCAGTGTTTGATTGATTGATTGGGTTTCTACTACTTAACAGCCCTTTGTAGGTTATTTAAAGCCAGAAAATATTTTAGATCGTAAGAATTTTTGTTTGGAGATAATAATGATTTAGCGATGCAAGACATACTAATTAACCCATGAACTAGGGAAAAACAGGTGTATTCATACATTTCCCAAGAGTATTTGCGCGTAAGTGAATGTAATGAACAGGACTGGAATTCGAACACAGCTTTTCGATTGCTTTTTTATTTCAAAATACAAACAATTTGGAACCAATTTTACTCCTTGAATGTTAAAGAACAGCTGGAATTTAACCAACCAAATTTTAAATGGAAAAAAAGGCGAAATATTTATTTTAATCATTCTGAAAAGTATTTTATTTTTTAATTTTTGAAGATCAAAGATGACTTGAAACCAAAAGAACGGACGAAATTTTCACAAGCGAGAGAAGAAACTATTAGGTTAGAACTTACGGTTACACCTAGCAATTTCAACTGTAAGGTGATGTGCCTTGATAAAATCCAAAGAAGAATATGCAATATTATTGGTCTTTATCTGGCGTCTCGGTTTCAGTAACTTTCTCAGCATCGTAAAATTGCCTCCTATGCGATGTGCATTGTGGAGTAGTGGATATCAACTCGGAATGAGAGATCAGATTGCCGAGTTCGAATTTCAGTTAAATTCGTTGCATTTTCCAAAGCACAAATACCCTTGGGAAAGGTATAATCAGTCGCATTCTTTTTTTTCTCTCTATGGGTTAAAATGAAACCAATAAGATGTAAACGCAAATTCTACTTCTCAGCTTCTTTTCTCGCACTTCACGCCTGTTGCATTCCCTTCCATTTACTTGCTTCCCCGACAGCTACAATCTCCAAGAATTTAAATGGAAAGTCAATAGTCATCTTCTATCTCACTAACTTGCATCCTCTTTCTCATGCTCTCATCTCAATTATGAAGTATTCTCATCTTACTCGCTTCCTGACACCCGCTGTATTCTGTCTCTCCTTCTCATAACTTTCTTCCTATGTAACCCCCTGGACAACAGTGGTAGTATCACCTGGGGCGATACGATTATGAAAAAAAAAAAAAAAATAGGAGGACAAATTTTCCTGGTTGGCAACCAGTCTACTGCAGAAAGGAATGACAAACTATTGCTGGAAAATATCCTGCCCAGTCAGTCATGTCTCTTTTGAAACATGATCGCCCAAGCGTGTATCACGTATGGAACTTAACAGACTGGCTTTTTCTATAAATACTTTTATGGCAATTGTTCGGATGAGTTCTTCGCCATGATACCTAAACCTTTTGGATTTAAGTGCAGTACTTAAATGTGCGTTGTGGTACAGTGGATATCGGCTCGGAACGAGAAACCGGGGAGCCGAGTTCGAATTCCAGTTGAATCTATTGTATTCACTTACGCACAAATACCCTTGGGAAAGGTATTAATTCGTCTCTTACTTCCAGTTATGGGTTAAATAGCAGGATAGATTGGGTTCTATAGCCTTGGTCAGCAACCAGTCTACCGCAGAAAGCAATGGCAACCTACTGCGGGATAATCTTCTGCCCAGTCAGTCATGTCTCTTTCGAGACATGAT
The DNA here is from genome assembly GCA_037127315.1 of Ascarosepion bandense. Lineage (NCBI taxonomy): Eukaryota > Metazoa > Mollusca > Cephalopoda > Sepiida > Sepiidae > Ascarosepion > Ascarosepion bandense. The sequence goes on along the minus strand of JBBBDQ010000920.1, from coordinate 1,107,902 downwards.
CGCCCAAGCGTGTATCACGTATGGCACTTAACTGACTGACTAGACTGGCGTTGAGTTCTCATCAATTTACATTAGAACTGGCTAAATGTAGCCGTAAGTTCTATGCTGATATTTTCTTCCCCTGCACTTTTCTAATGCAGAACTCCCTTCCAGCCCCATGTTTTACAGCCAACTTTAATCTGCAAAAATTTAAATCAGTCACTATCTACTGGCCTCCTGCTTGCTCTTTTGTTCCCATTCATTAGTAATGTTTCTGTTTTCTAATTTTCCAACACTCAGTAACTCCTTATGTCTTAGCGGCTTTACTACCTTGATTGGGGTGAATTTAATTAAAAAAAAGAAGCCTATTGCATGATTCTAATACGTGTTTATATGATGAATTCATATAGGCTACAGCCAGTAAATATCCCCCTCAGTACCACGGTCGTCAGTTGCATGACCATAATCAACTGGGAATGTTACTCTGGAGACTGATAACCTTGGAATCTGTTCGTAAGCGGAAGTAGTGAGGGATCATACTGGTTGGGTGTTAATAGTTTCTATTCTTTATTTTTTAGTTTGAAGATTGAGGCAACCAAGAGATCTAAATACTTATGTGATTTCGCGAATTGTTTAATGTATATAAAATTGGAAAGTGGATTCAGCGAGCCCAGTTCAAATTCCGAATCTCCCTGCTGCGTTTTTTTTTTTTTTGCACAAATACCTTTGGGAAAGACATGATTTCATTTTTTTCTACCCCCAGCTATTAGTTAAATAGCAGGAGAGACTGGATTCTCTAGACTTTGGTCAGTTAGTAAAGTGCCATACGTGATACACGTTTGGGCGATCATGTCTCGAAAGAAACATGACTGACTGAGAAGAAGATTTTATCGCAGTAGGTTACCATTACTTTCTGCGGTAGACTAGCTAACAAACAATGCTATAGAACCCAATCTATCCTGTTATTTAATCCATAACTAGAGGGAAGAGCAGGATTCATGCCTTTCCCAAGGGTATGTTTTGCTATTTAATCCATTGCTGGAGGGAGAAGACATGGGTTAATAACTTTCTGAAAGGTATTTGAGCGTAAGTGAATGCAATGGATTTAACTGAAAACCGAACACGGTGCTCCGATTTCTAGTTCCGAGCTGATATCCACTGCACCACAACGCATATCCCTAGCATTGGGTAGCAACCAGGATAAATATGAATTCGAAACCAGCCTGAAGAGGAATTAACTATCTCGAAGCATCTTGCCCTAGATGCACCTACTGTTGCTACAGTTGCATGTTGTACACTTACTACCTTAATGGCTTATATTAAGAGAGAGAGAGAGAAAGAGAGAGAGAGAGAGAGAGAGAGAGAGAGAGAGAGAGATGAACGAACCAGTATGTGTTGGGGTAAATAACAACCCATGACGTTACTGGGGAATTTTAAATTCTAATAGTTCACCCAGGCTAGGCCAGTAAACCAGATCTAATTATTGTGAACAAAAATAAGAAGACCTGGCAATGAATGTTTCTGTTCTAGCAGATCACGGAAAGACGGAATTGACAGAATGCCAGAAGCTGGAAAATATCAGGGCCTTGAGAGAGAAGTGAGAAAAAAATAGTGTAGCATAAATGTTACAATTGGATCAATAATTAATGGAACACTTGGAAAAGACCCAAAGAACCTTCCAGACAAATTGGAAGAACTGGAAATCCGAAGTAGAAGCGAAACTGTACAAACGACAGCATTACTATAAAAGTGTTCTGTGAAAATCAGGATTCGAATACTGTGTTTTGCATTTGAACACTGACACTATTAAAAATCACACAAGCACCTTTAACCTTCTTCTTCTGTGCTGTGTCCCATCAGGACGTAGGCGATCATTTCCTCCCATATCTTCCTATTCCTTGTCGCTCCAAATACCCCTTCTTCTTTTATCCCACTCAATACCTGCACCAGCATCCATCTGCTCAAGCCTATCAAGTATGTCATGCTTTGTTTTCCCTTGTCTCTCTTCCTTTCTATCTGTCCCGTGAGCATCAGGTTCTGCAACCCTTCCTTCCATGTTCCATAAACTTCAGCTGTCTTTTCCTGATGTTGTATCAGTTTCCTTCTCTTGTTCATCCTCTCCAAAACCTCGTTTTTTGCTCACGTGTTTCGTTCAACGTATCCTCAGCATCCTTCTGTAGAACCACATCTCGGTTGCTTTAAGTATTTCCTTCATCTTTAGACAGATTGTCCAGCATTCGCTGCCATATTGAAGGACAGACATGACATAACAATCCAGTACTCTCTTCATTGTTTAACAAACTGTAATAAAGCTATTAACTTTCTGCACTAACAAAAATAAAAAGTTTGGAAAGAAACCCCAGCTAATATAAGAAAAACTATAAAATTTAGCGGACTTAAAAAGTCTAGTTCCAGAAAAAGACCTTTTAACAAAAAGATTCTGTAAATTTTACCTGGCAGTAACATTAACTGTTTAGTTTGGATTCTCATATGGAAATGGCTAATTTTACAATTTCACTCACCAGATAGGTTTGTGTCTTTACACACAAAACATTTTTGAAGAATTCTGAACCCAACCAAGAAAGAGAGATATTGTCACTCATGAGTACATTTCAGCATCATGTAGATTCAGATAAAATATCGAGAAGTCATATTGTCAAGTGATCTCCATTAAAGCCAACATTTATCACCAGTCGGAAAATAGAAAATATTATTTAGTGGTCAAAACGTTCGTTTGATATACAAATAGAGCTTTACTTCGCTATATTACTTTCCACTTTGCATTCCTTTTCCCTCGTCAGTCAGAATTTGTTCCCTAACTATTTAGATTACGAATACAATCTGGAAAGTCACGGATTAAAATATGTAATCTAACCATTAACTATTTAAGATTAGAACTTATCGCCTCACAAGTTAAACGACGTTTAAATGAAATTAAATCAAAATTATTTTTATCAAGAAGGTGATCTTATAGCATTCAAAGTTAACGCACTAAATCAGCTGGATAAATTTTTTTATCTGGGATCATGGCTTAAATCCTCACAAAGCACGCATAGGTTGGAATTGGAACTCTGGGGAGAGAACTATAAAAATTAATATCATCTGGAAATCAAAAAGAAACGAAACAAAGACTGTAAATACAACTCTTAAAGTCAACAGTAGAAACAGTTCTCTTCTATGTGTTAATCAGTCAGTTAAGTGCTATACGTGAAACACACTTTAGGCGATCATGTCTCGAAAGAGACATGACTAACTGGGCAGAAGATTATCCCGCAGTAAGTTGCTAATGCTTTCTGCGGTAGACTGGTTGCCAACCAAGGACATAGAACCAAATCTATCCTGCTATTTAACCCATAGGTGGCGGGAGAAGACACTAATATCTTTCCCAAAAGTATTTGCATCTAAGTGAAGCATGGAATGGAATTAGAACTTGGCTCTCCGATTTTTGTTCTTAGCCAATATCCACTGCACCACAATGCATATTGTCAGTCAGTTAAGTGCCATACGTGATACACGTTTTGGGAGATCATGTCTCGAAAGTGACATGACTAATTAGGCAGAAGATTATGCTGCAGTAGGTTGCCATTGCTTTCTGCAGTAGACTGGTTGCCAGCCAAGGCTATAGAACTCAATCTGTCTTATTATTTAACCCATAACTGGAGGGAAGAGACGGATTAATACCTTTCTCTAGGGTATTTGTGCCTAAGCGAATGCAAGGAATTCAACTGAAATTCGATATCCCCGATTTGTCGTTTCGAGTCGATATCCACTGCACCACAACGCACATCCTATGAGTCAATCAACTGAACATCAACAAAATTATTCACAAATAATAGATGATACATAAAGTCGACTATTGAGAGCAGTGCTAAATGGAAGCAGAAAACAACATATGTCGAATAAAAAACTATACAGAAACCTACAAAAAATTACGGAAACAATTGTGAAAAGTGAATGCATTTGAGTGCCCATGGTTAGAGAAGTTAACAAAAAGTTGTTCACCAGATCCAAATTATGGTAAAAGATAAAAAAGCAGGGTAGTAAAAACCTTTATCGAACTGTAATATATTACCTTGAACGGCAATTAACAAGTATATCCAGCCGTAGGTAAGGTCAACAAAGGACATGGGTGGTTCATGGATATACCCGGCCCTGAATAATGTCATCAATGTGCCAAAAAAAACAAAAAACAAAAAAAAAAAAACACGCACACGCACGCACGCACGCACGCACGCACGCGAAAGCGACTACCGGTTTTAAAAGCAATTGACCATCGGTGGTGAAGAACAGATAAACCCGGCCGTGGATGACGTCAACAAAGCGACAACCCGCCAAAGCAAATATGTGTGGGAGTTTTAAGACTACATAATGCCTAAAATTTTGGGTTGAAGAGACAGAGAAGACAAGAGAAGACTCCCGCTGGCTTCCTGCTCTCGAAGGCTTCTTTGTGTTCGCGACGATCTCCGGCTACCCTCCTGCTCCACAAAACATAAGATTATATTTTTTGTATATACGTGTTATTCATTGTTTGTTCAGTTCCAGCGTAATATACTATCGATCAATTGATTGATTGATTTTTTGCGGTTTATTAGCCTTTTGCAGGTTATTTTTAGGAATAATAATGATTTACTGATACAAGCCCTGATAATTAAACCATAGCCGAGAGGGAGAAACGGTAGATTGATAATTTTACCAAAGGTATTTACGTGTATGCAAATATAACGAAGTGGATAATTTTATAAGCTTTAATTCTGGACGATCGCAAACATATGACATGGCCGCATGATGGTGCTCATCGGCCTTGATGGCGACCTGAATTGCTAATACCTTGGGTAAACCTACGGGAACAGGTATTTCAACGTGATGCGGCCGAAAGTCTAAAAAGTGTATTAAATGGAGGTGCTTTTATCAAAAATGGTCAAAAGATCATACAGATTTAGCTATGATATAAGCACCAGATGTGCTCATATTAGAGATTATTTCATATTGGTCTTCGTATATTTGAATCGTAATATAGTGTCGACTTATCGTTTTCTCACTTATTCAATAATAATAATAATAATAATAATAATAATAATAATAATAATGTAAACAAACACTGATATGAACATCACCCAGCACCGGTTACAGAAATAGAAGATGTCACCATTCTATAGGATTAAACCATGTACACAGACAGAAAAATTGAAACAAATAGGCCGGGCATTATTGTTAAAAACCAGAAAGAAAAAAAAACTTGCCTATTAATCGATATTGATTGTCCTGCGTATTGTAACATAGCAACTAAAGAATTCAAAAAACTGTCAAAATATAAAGACCTGGAAATTGAACGAGAAAAAATGTTGAAATTGAAAACAAGTATCGTACCAGCGATAGCGGGTGCACTTGGAATGATAAAAAAATGGAACAAAACAAAACATTGAAAGATTCCCTGGAAACCCCAGCTTAAGAGATATACAAAAAATTGTCTTGTTAAGTACAACCCACACACTAAGGAGAATTTTGTCTATGTAACACTGGGATGTTAGGGAGATATGAAAAGACATGAAATGGAGCCATAACAACACACCGCGACCTGCCTTAGGTCTTCCCGCAGATTTGGTAGGTAGTGCGACAATAGCAGAAATCGAATTATTATGAAAATTGATAACATAATAATAATAATAACAATGAAATAGTCCAGAAGAGAATAGTAAATAAAAAAGAAATTTAATTCTAGTTGATGTTCAGATAAACAACTGTTATCAACCTGTCGCAGCAGAGTGCACATTAGGCAGGGTTGTATGTTTCTGGTGTTTTAAATATAACGCTCGACCCACACCCCAGCTTACTACCGACTGGACAATTATTATCCCACGTTGCATTTCAATTCTCAATCTCGTCGCTGTAAACTGAAAGAAGGGAAAAAGCCCGATACTGCTCACAAGTAACAAGATGAAAGACAAACGCTACGTTGAGAACTAACAATTCAAACCCTGTTTCTCATATTATAAAAAAAAATGTTTTATTCAGGTGTACTTCGGCTCGTCTGGGTGGGTAAGCAGGTGGGTATGTAGATCTTTGGGCAAATTCTGCTAGGTTGGTCTAACAGCTCAGTTCTTCCACCTACCAAGTGATCACTTTTCTACACATCCCGACATTATGGCTAGCAATAGGAATGGATGCTACAGAAACCACGCTACAGACAAAGGTGAACGAGAATTCTTCCTTAATCCCAAGCATGACTGTTAATATGCTCCAGTTCCCGGATATACTTTATTTCCGGTTTGGTTATCACTTGATTTTCAAAAATACTCATTTAATCCCTTTTTTTTCTTTTTTTTTTTTTATCGTATCACCCCGAGCAAGGCGGTAACGCCACTGATGTGCAGGGGGCTACGTAATAGTGAAAAGATTGGAAAAGAGAAAGCCGGAAACCATATCCTAAACAGGGAACAAGGGATGAGCCTCTTAACCTGTTCAATAGACATGGGTGGAGAGTGAACCGGGCGATAGATAGATCTATCTACTCCAATTGAAAAAAAAAAACAAAAAAAACGAAAACAAAGTGAGAAGATTGGAAAAGAGAAAGCCGGAAACCACATCCTAAACAGGGAACAAGGGATGAGCCTCTTAACCTGTTCAATAGACATGGGCGGAGTGTTAACCGGGCGATAGATAGATCTATCTACTCTAATTGAACCAAAAAAACAAAAAAAAAAAAAACAAAGTAAGAAGATTGGAAAAGAGAATGTCACATAGAAGACAGAACTTTGCCGGTCCAATAAACAGAAATATTTACGATCGAGATAAAAACTACTTCTTCCATTTTGTACGTGGGCGCCCATAATTTCACATAATACCCTTATCAGATTGGGTTCTCTGATGGGTATATTATGCTTCGTACATTTGTATTCTAGTTTCTCTTTTTTGGCTTGTAACTCTCTTGCCTAAAAATTTCTGACCTTAGGATTCTGGCTGGGACCCGGAATGAAATGTGTATATAACAGAAATCAAAGGAAATAATAATAATAATAATAATAATAATAATAATAATAATAATAATAATAATAATAATAATAAGAACAACAATTGACATCTGATTCTAGTTGGTATTCAGACATACAACTGATATGAACCCTTAACACGCTCGCATACCTCATATTTTTTTCTGTGTATTATTCTTTCAGTTACGTATTAAACTGCATCGTCTGCTTTTTTTTAAATCAGAAAAAAAAAAATCCTCACGTGCTCAAATGAGCTGAGATAGTAGCGGGTAGAGGAGAAGTGTAGCCGATAAAGTTGAGAGTGGGGAAATGAGAAATAATAGTAAGAAAGAGAGGGAGTGTGGTGGAGTATGTATACATAATACAGGCGCTAAGATGTAGAACGGTCCGAAACACAAGCTTGGAAATGAACGTCTTTTATACTTTCATATATGTATTTCGAAAACACTCTTTAGAAATGTTAGAAATAAAAATACTTGTGTAAATTAAATATTTGGAAAAAAATTAAATACTTGGATAGCCCACCACCTTATGAATTCGAGTTAAACAGAATCGACGCTGAATAATGGGGAACTAAATTTCGTGTTCTCTCTCTCTCTCTCGTTTTCTCTGTGTGTACACGGTGCGATGGATAAATTGTCGTTTAAATTATGCAAAAAATGAAAATAACACTGACATCTTCTGTTAGTCGTTATATTTAGCAAAATTACACAAAAATATCTTGAAACACTAAAGAGTAAATTTATTCAATGAAATCGCCATTTGCTTCCACTACAGCCTCCGGACGATTTCGGAATCTCTTGCAAATCATATGGGCGACTGCCTTGTTTAATTTTGGTGAATCCTGCCAGAATTCTTGCCTTCAGTTCATCTTTGGTACTTCAAGGAGTTTTGTTGGTTTCTCTTGCTTAACTGCATCCCACACATAATAATCAAGGTGGTTGCAGTCTGGCCAGATATAAGGAGTTCTAGAAATTGTCTGACAATTGTATGGCTGGATTCCCTTCCTTTTGTAGCATTGAGCAGAGATATGTTGCCAGACATAGCGTCTTCCAGCAGCCAACCTCTTTAGTTAGGGCAGCACTTTATCTTCAAGGCCCTAGGTGTAGGCCTCCGTGTAGAGTCTAAAGTCCTCACCAACAAATTCGGAAGTATTTTTTTTATCAGAACGATCAGAGAGAGTTTTCCGAGTTGCCGTACCCACGTAATCACAATTAGACTCATCCATCTCTTTAGGAATCTTCTGCATTGTCCCCAGATTGCTACCCAGACACACTGAAATGTTTGTACTGAAGCTTTCGGTGCGAATGTTAAGCAGTGCAGCATGCCATTTCCACATTTCTAGCGGAGTGAATTGCGTCACGGTGCTCTTTTTCTCACATAGAGAGCCAGCGCAACTGACCCTACTATACTGTGCAGTCGGCAAAATCAAAAACAAAGAATGCGCATGCGCTAAATTTAAAAAAAATATAAAATGGTGACGACTTACCAATTGTACCCTATTGTATATATATATATATATATATATATATATATATATATATATATATATATATATATATATATAAAATACTGTGCAAAAGTATTAGGACAAAAACTATTTTATCTTTTATGAGGCATCAAAATAAAGTTTAAAATCACCTCTGTCCTGACACTTTTGCACATTACCGATAAGGTGCAAAAGTATTAGAACAGGGGTGATTTTCCTAAAAAACCTCACTGAAATTCATATACAGGGGGAAAAGCCAAGTAAATTGCTAATAAATATTGATTATTTAAAACTAGATGTAAAATAAATGTATTAAAGAGAAGTTATATTTAATTTTTCCTATTTTCTATTAAACAAGTTATTTTGAAACTAATCTATTCAACATCTATGGAATATTATGGATAGAAAAATTGATAAATCTAATGTTACTTCGCAAGATACACTTTGGGAACAAATACAAGCTGCTTGGCAGGAGATACCATTAGATACATTGAAGAAGCTTGTGATGTCAATGCCTGACAGAATGAAGGCTGTGATCAAAGCAAAAGGGTATTATACTAGATATTAAATTTATTTTGTAACAAGTATTTTTCTTGTTAAAGCATTTGTTGAGTAAATCAAAGAAAATTAATTTAATTAAATTGTTTGTTTTCTGTCAATATGCCTTATAAAGGATAAAATGGTTCTTGTCCTTATACTTTTGCACAGTTCTATGTATATATATATATATATGTAAGATGGTGTTGTACATGAAACTAATATGAACAGAATAATTAAGAACAGGTTAGGAAAAAGTGTCTTTAATCTAATATGTTTCACGTTAACAAGCTTCTAACATGACGAATAATTTCTTAAAATTATTTGTCTTTAAAGAAACTCTGAAGAAACTTGTTAAACTGAAACATGTTAGATGAAAGACACCTTTTTCGTATCTGTTCTTTATTTATTCTATTCATCTTGTCGGATTTCGATCCATATATTCAACTCATGAACTGGTATATATATATATATATATATATATATATATATATATATATATATATATATATATATATATATATATATATATATATATATATATATATATATATATATATATTCAACTCATGAACTGGTATATATATATATATATATATGTTTTTTCTGTTGCTGAGGTGATGTGTCGTCCCCCGTGGGGATCTTCATATCGAAATGGCCATTCAACATCTTTGAATTAATCCTTTTTTAATATATATATATATATATATATATATATATATATATATATATAATTTAGAACGATATTTTATTGGATTCCCGTTGAATTTGGGAATTTGAATTTGGGTAGATCAACCAGTCTTTTGAAGCGGTGTTTGTTTCGTCTAAGACCCTGAGCACCTGAGAAAACTTCATAAAGAAAGCGTACCCTCTTAAAAAAAAAAAAGCAAAAAGGGACGTTCTATCCAAATACTGTGCAGTCGGCAAAATCAAATCTGTTAAGTACCATGCGTGATACACGCTTGGGTGATCATATTTCGAAAGATACATGACTGACTGGGTAAAAGATTTATCTAGGTAAGTTGCTATTACCGTCTGTAGTAGACTTGGTGCCAACTAAGTCTATAGAACCCAATCTGTCTTGCTGTTTAACTCATAGCTAGAGGGAAATGACGGATTAATACACTTTCCCAAGGGTATTTGCGCGCAGGAGAATGCAACAAATTTAAATGGAATACGAAATTGGCTCTCCAAATTTTTGTTCCGGTATCCACTGTTCCAAAACGTACATCATATGGCTAACCCCTAAAAATAAACGTTTAGAAAAATAGAATATCTTCATTAATTCTTTGTATACAAACCACACACACACACACACACACACACACACACACACACACACACACTCTCTCTCTCTCTCTCTCTCTCTCTATCTATCTATCTATCTATCTATCTATCTATCTATCTCAGTCTGTTCCTTATCTATCTATCTATCTATCTATCTATCTATCTATCTATCTATCTATCTATCTGTCTGTTCCTTTTATGTGTCTGTCTTTTATCTATCTATCTATCTATCTATCTATCTATCTATCTATCTATCTATCTATCTATCACAGTCTGTTCCTTATCTATCTATCTATCTATCTATCTATCTATCTATCTATCTATCTATCTATCTATCTATCTCAGTCTGTTCCTTATCTATCTATCTATCTATCTATCTATCTATCTATCTATCTATCTATCTATCTATCTATCTATCTCAGTCTGTTCCTTATCTATCTATCTATCTATCTATCTATCTATCTATCTATCTATCTCAGTCTGTTCCTTATCTATCTATCTATCTATCTATCTATCTATCTATCTATCTATCTATCTATCTATCTCATCTATTCTTATCTATCTATCTATCTATCTATCTATCTATCTATCTATCTATCTATCTCAGTCTGTTCCTTATCTATCTTTGTCTTTTCATATATTTCTTTTCTTTCTTTCTCTCTCTCTTTCTATCTATCTAGCTCAGTCTGTTTTTAATCCACCATTTTTCACATTTGTTTCTCTCTCTCTCTCTTTCTTTCTCCCCAGAAAAATTTATTTAAAAGTTATCGGCTCTGCGCGTTATTTTAGACAACCATGTAATTGTTTCTACCGTAAAAAAAAAAAAGAAAAAAAAAAGAAAAACAAAAACTGGAGAACAATTAAAAGAGGTTAAATCCTTGTCCCAAATATCAGAGCTATGTCACATGACCACACTGACGAAAAGGTCAGCAGAAAAAAAAAAACAGCTGAAATATTTTCGTATTTCTACCTTGGGTTTCTAAAAATATCAGGTATTAACTTGGAGATTAAAAAATCAAGTAAAACAAAAAATTGATACATTGTTAACTCATAATTAATAAGGCTTTTTTCCCATGAAACGACTGAGGAATTAAGACAAATGACCTCCATAAGAAAAATTGGTAGAAAATGAAGGTTATTTTAATATCTTGGTGTGGCGATTTCCAAATATCTGTTTATTGTTCGATGAGATATGAAAACGAAAAGGTTATTCTGTCAAAATTTGCTTAACAATTCAGTCACATTTCATACTATCTATCTATCTATCTATCTATCTATCTATCTATCTATCTATCTATCTATCTATCTATCTCAGTCTGTTCCTTATCTATCTATCTATCTATCTATCTATCTATCTATCTATCTATCTATCTATCTATCTCAGTCTGTTCCTTATCTATCTATCTATCTATCTATCTATCTATCTATCTATCTATCTCAGTCTGTTCTTATCATCTATCATCTATCTATCTATCTATCTATCTATCTATCTATCTATCTATCTATCTATCTATGTGTGTGCGTGTTGTGTATGGATGTATATGTATGTGCGTATGACTGTGTGTGTATCTTTTAGTGTTTGTTTGTTTCCTTGGAAAGACGATTATAATTCGAAATAGGAACAGTTACAAATTGCATTTCACACATTTATGAACAAACACGCATACAATCATGTTGGTATATATATATATATATATATATATATATATATATATCGTGCCAAGCAAGGCAGTTTACTGCGACTGGTGCGCAGGGAGTTATATAGAAGGAAAGTCATGAGAAAGAGTGACAGGTTATAGGGCGTGTCAGGAAGTGGGTAAGAGAAGGATTAAAATACTGTGAATGGAGTAGACGGAGAAAGGAGAATGCGAGAGAGGATGCAAGTTAGCAAGATAGGAGATGACTATTGACTTTACAATTAAATTCCCGGAGATTGTAGCTGTAGGGGAAGCAAGTAAACGGAAGGGAATTCCACAGGGAAGTGCGATAAAAGAAGCTGATGGAGTAGAATTTGTAATTACATTTACATTGGTTTCACAGAGGGTGGGACCTAGTTGCTAATCTTGTTGCTCGAGCAAATTCATGCATAGGGGGAACCAGAGAGCTCTGTTCATCGGAGCAAGAGCCGTGAAAGTACTTGTAAAAGAGACACAGAGAAGCCACATTGCGCCGGTGAGAAAGTGACTGTATCTGAGCCGCCAGATCGGAATCGATCACATTACAGATTCTCTGTTGGATTTTGTCAAGGACCCCTATGTGGATAGCAGGGGCACCCGACCAGATATGGCAGCAGTATTTAATGCACGGGTGGATGGTAGATTTGTATATGTGCGGGATTGTTTCAGTCAGGAAAAACTTCCTGGCCCTACATAGAGAACCGACCTTATTAGCATCGGATCCAGGTGGTGGGCTGGATGCAAATAATATTATCCATTTCACAGAGCCAAATATGTATATTCATTTTTAATGTAATTTTCTGAATTTATTGGTATTATATATATGTATATTGATATCAATAAATATACTACATATACACGCAATATACCCTCTGCCCTAAAATTATTCTACCTATTAATTGGACATTTGGGATTTTACTTTCCAATTTCATGTATAAAATTTAGTTCAAATTAAATTAAAATATGCAATAGCATCACAGAATTATAATATATAATTACCCCGAACAATGCCAGAACCAAAAATTTAAATCCTGGAACGATCAGTTCGTAATATGCACCTGATGATTGCACACTGCATGAAATTCAAAGTCGTGGTATAGAGGTAGGATGATAATATATATATATATATATATATATATATATATATATATATATGTGTGTGTGTGTGTGTGTGTGTGTGTGTGTGTGTGTGAAAAGTATACTCAGTTATGATCTGATATTAAGGACAGGATGGTTAAATAAAAAAGAAGACAAAATTCTTTTCATTTTTTTGCCTCGATAAAGTCTATCACAAGACGAAACGCGTAGCCCAGTAAAATACAGTTTTCCGCTTGTCTTCTTATATATATATATATATATATATATTAGAACATGTCAAAACAACTACAATCTACTACAAAAGTGTACATTTTGTCAATAATGTAATAAATGTTAACGTTTACTACTTGATGAGACATTGTTCCTTGAATGTCGAAACAAAACGTACAATTTTGTAGTAGTTTGTACACGTTCTAAAATATAATTCATAATATTTTATAGCTCTATTTCTATATTGAGCACTGTTTTAAATTAATGTTTTGAGCATTGTTAATATTTTCTTCGTTCCTTATCCATTTGTATATATATATATATATATATATATATATATATATATACACACTACCGGTCATAATTATTAAGCCACCCCAGTTTCAAATAAAAGTGATGTATTTCATACTATTTTTAGCATTTAGAAGAGTGGTTAGATATAGGAAAAGTCAGAAGAGGGGTGATAGATAGTTGGGTGGGTGGGATGAGTGTTTGAAAGAATGGAAGTTAGTTTGTTAGGCGGTGTCTATTGACCTTGCATTTAAACTCCTGGAGATTGTAGCAGTCGGAAAAGCAGTCATGTGGAAGAGAATTCCACAGTCGGGAAGTACGAGAAAAGAAACTGTTGGAGTAGAAGTTGCGGTTGCATTTTATCGGTTTCACTGTAAAAGGGTGGGATCTAGTTGCTAATCTAGTATCTCGTGCAAATTTGAACCTAAGGGGCCCCAGTGATCTAAGTTCATCGGAGCAGAAGCTGTGAAAGTATTTATAGAAAAGACACAGGGAAGCCACATCGCGCCGGTGAGAGAGAGTCTGCAGGCGGTCTGCTAAGTCGGTATCGATCACATTACAGACCCTTCGCTGTACCTTGTCTAGAAGCCCAAGTAGAATAGCGGGGGCACCCGACCAGATATGGCAACAGTACGGGCGGATGATAGATTTATAAATGTGCAGGATAGATTCAGACGGAAAAAACCTCCGGGCCCTGCACAGAGAACTGACTTTCATAGCAGCGGATTTAACAATAAACGAGTGTACCCCTGGTGCCAAAAATGACGGCAAAATATTTGTGATGATTTGTGATGATTATTAGCTTTTACCTTACAGGCTCTCCACCCGAGCATGGCCAGAAGGAATAAATATATATTGTTTATTATTATTTCTTTCAAATTTTCCAAGTTACTAGATATTTCTCTATAAGTATTTATTCATTTTTTTACTTACCTAAATTTATTTTCTACTCTCATTCATTTTTATCAGTTGATAGTTTAAATGTTAATACTTAGAAGAATAAATTATTTTCTGTTGTGTGTTAAAAATGTAGTTCGTCCCACCAGGAAGGCAATTCATGTAGAGGATTGACAACCCCTCAGAAAAAAAAAAAAATCTCTCATTTAAACAGTTTTTAGAACGATTTTGTATTATTCAATATATTATTTTATATTATGATAAAGATAAAATGTGTGATTCCAGGAAATAATTGCCCTTCATCCTCGAAAATCAGTATTCACTATCTGGGTACGAATTTTCATTTTGTATACCGTGTCCCTTTAGGTCGTGGGTGTTTATGATTCTCCACAGCTTTCTCTCTGTTGTAGCAGTAAGCATATTTAATTACCTACTCTTTTTATTCTCACTCTAACACCCATTCACACAAACGTATTAAATAGGTTACTCACGGTCTCCATCTGTCTCTATTTTACCTAGCATGTGCCGTGAGTGTTAAATTTCCGAGCCTTGTTTCCGCTAATGTTTTCTAAAAATTTAAAGTATCTTTTTCTGATTTTAAGAATAATTGTTTTTTTTAGTTCCCATTTTTTTAAGAATTCATCATTGCTTCGACTGTTTAGACTGTAATTCTCCCAGCATCGTTTTGTAAATGCACACCGTTTCGTGTCTTTTCCTCATCTGTAAGGAAATTGTCATTCATTCACTGCTGTATAAAATGATTGATAATCCAATATTTACTGCTCTCTTTTTTTTTCTTACTAACGAAATTATCTTGTTTCTTAATACTTGGCGTAGTTCTTGGAAAGCTATACTAATGAGCCTTTGGATTTGGGTGACATATTTTGCGCCATTTATTAAAAGACTTTCTAGATATTTAAATTTTAGTACTTGCATCGCCAATGATTAGTTTTATTCATTGGGCTGTTTCTCTTGCTGGTACCTATACATACAGTTATTTTTCTCACTTTTTTTTTGACTACCATTTTTCTGAGTTCAGGACCCTTTCCATTTTTTTAAAGTATTTACCGATTTCTTTTTTTGTTCAGTATGTTGGCGGTTTGCTTCAAGAATAAGTTTTGAATTATTCAAATATCTTTCCCAAATAAATCAAGCTCACCAAGCAGTTCGAACAGTTCTTTATACTATACCTTATCAAACGCATATCGTTGGTCACATGTTCAGTATTCTCATCATCCTTCTGTAGAACCA
This sequence comes from Ascarosepion bandense, assembly GCA_037127315.1. Classification (NCBI taxonomy): domain Eukaryota; kingdom Metazoa; phylum Mollusca; class Cephalopoda; order Sepiida; family Sepiidae; genus Ascarosepion; species Ascarosepion bandense. The sequence goes on along the minus strand of JBBBDQ010000920.1, from coordinate 1,092,201 downwards.
TATCGTCCGTGCTTCTTCGTTTGTGAAAAAAAAAAAAAAAAAAAAAACTGCCCAGAATTCACTGCAATAGAGGATGGGCTGATATGAATACTAGTCCTGAAATATTTTTTCGGTAGCGCTGAACAGATGAATAAAATCTGATATTAAATGTGCATATACAAAAATAAAGGAATACTTGTAAAATTTTTGGCAATATATAATTGTAAAATTCAGAGTGAAATAATTTGTTTGAACATTATTTTTTGATCGACATTCGTATTTAAGTAGATTTTCTGTTTATAATAAAACAGTATCATGTATTTATTTCTACCGGCCTGATTATTTACGATAAATCTTTGTTACGAAAATGTGTATCATTCGGCAGAATTCGAACCTGCGACCCTTATCCCCATAAGGGAAGCCACCAAATGATCTGGCAGGCTCGAATCCTGCCAAATGACACACATTTTCGTAACAAAAATTTATCGTAAATAATCAGGCCGGTAGAAATAAATATATAATACTGTTTGATTATAAAGAGAATATCCACTTAAATGCTAGTATCGATCAAAAATAATGTTTAAACAAATAATTTCAAATTGTCGGTTGTTTATAACCAGTTTCGTTAATCTTCGTTAATTTCAGTAAAATTCAGAGTGTATTTAATTAAATTTTATAATTGTACTTTGTTAAATTTCTTTCGTCTCTTTCGAAAACAAAAACGTTAATTAATTGTTATCTTTTGCATTTTCAGGTTTTATCACGTTTTAGTTGCTGATTTGAAAAATTCCTTAAAGCATTTATTTGTTTCTTACTTGCTTTGAAGATAATTATTTCTGTAGATTGTCTAGAAAATTAATTTGGATATTTATTCTTCAAAGGACTTAAACTGCTTTATGAAAACAGAAGTAAAAAAGAAAAAAAAAACGAAAATTCCGCTTAATTTATTTTATTAACAAATATCATGACAATCAGTCAGTTAATTGCCATACGTGATGCACGCTTGGGTGAACATGTCTTGAAAAAGACATGAATGACTAGGCAGAAAATGATCCCGCAGTAGATTGCCATTACTTTCTGCGGTGGAGTGTTTGCCAACTAAGGCTATAGAACCCAATCTGTCTGGCTATGCAATTCATAGCTGGAGGGAAAAAGAGATGGATTAATAATACATTTCCCAAGGGTATTTGTGCGTAAAAGGATGAAACGAATTCGACTGGAATTCGAACTCGGCTCTCCGATTTCTCATTCCGAGCCGATATCTATTGTATTGCAACACACATTTTACTGAATTTAAAAGGTTGAAAATGAACCACGAGTTGTCTTTCTAGATTTAAATACAGTAGATATAAGTGTTGGTTTAAATGCTGGTAAACTTGGATTAAATTCCTTGATAATTTAAAGAAATCGCGCGCGCGCGTTTGTGTGTATGTGTGTGTTTGTGTGCCAATCAGGGCCGTGCTTAGGGCGCCCGCAGACCACGCAATTGCGGGCGGTGGGGCTGCATGTCTCCTTGATTCCGCAGATCTATTGCAATAAAAAAAATAAAATTATTATCAAACTTGTATGTTGAAATAGACATCTTTCAACCCGTCTCGCACTCTCTCTTTCTATATATATATATATATATATATATATATATATATATATATATATATATATATATATATATAATTGAAAAAACCTTTCGAAGATTGAGGGGCGAAACACACTGAAAGGGCTATAAAAATAGCCAGGAAATCACTAAAAAGTAGCTAAAAGTTGTGAAAATGTACAGCTTCAAAACGCCACTTCCGCGATTTCTTCCGTTTGTCGTGATTATCGAATATCTGCATTCCGAGAGTATGTTATTTTGTTTAAAGTACCATTTATTGTGGGTTCAGTATGTTCGGAGGGCTTAAGTTGCATTCTGCGGGTAGAGGGGCCGCAAGACACATTCTGCGGGGTCGGGGGGCGATGTTGCTAAGCACGGCACTGGTGTGTATGTGTGTTTGTGCCGTAATCGAATGTCACCTCATTTATTGCAAACCTAACAGCAGAGGCCTGATAAAGTCCAACTCCCTTCAAGCTGGTTTTAAATTCAGGGTTTTCTTTCTTCTGGACTTGTTGCCGCCTCGAAGCAATACAGTGCAGTCTGTCCCGATGGATGAAAACTGATTCATGCCTTTTTTTTCAAGGACATTGGATCGAAGTAAATGAAATAGAATGGAGCGGAAATAACTCATCACGACTAATCCACTTAAGGCGCCATTACCCCATCCGCGCCTCCAAACCCTATATTCTCTGATTCAAAGTTTCGCATTTAGTAATGTTTGTTGGCCTTGATTTATTGCAGTTAAGTCATTTTAGGTCTGGGGGATTTTTAAAGGAATTAAGTACAATATATGAAACGTTTTTCTCACTTGATACGAAGGTCATGGCTTCAAGAAACTTAAAGTAAGTTATATATTCCACTGGTTCAGACATTTGTCCACCATAAACAAAACGGAAGATGAGAACTGAGAATAATTCGGTCTGAAATTAAAGAAAAATAATAAGAGAAAACCATTTAATATGGTTTCTGCTGACAGAAAGAGTCAAATCTTTGACTTAGACATGTTGAATAAGCAGTCATTTTTAGGTGTAATTTACAAAATTCCCAATAAAAATGTGCAATAAAAATAATAACTTACTTGGCAAATTATCATCTCTGAGTTGCGTTGCTGTCTTCGAATTAAGTGCGACTCAGTTGAGTCTCTCTCCGCGGATATAGACGCAGCTGAGAAAAACAAAATACTGAGATATGCCCGGTACCAGGGAACAATTGTCCTCGGCTGTACACCCTCATTGGACTAGAGAGGAGAGATTGGTAGTTATACAGGTGCTAGCGGAACTAACTGTTGCTGATGCTGGGTAATTTCTTTCCTAGCCTGGGTGTATGCGTTAGGTTTCTCCACATCAAACCCGAGCTTGTGTCATATCACGTCTCAGTCGGGAGACTGGGTAAATAATACTATAATAAAAATAAGAAAAACAGAAAAAACAATACCAGAAAGAATCAATGCAAAACAAGGCAAGGTAACAAGACAATAAAAATGTTGGTTAGTTGGTTGTTTTTATGGCAAATCAACCTCGGCGGGTCATTTATTGCTAACTAAATTTTTATTTATTTATTGCTGTTAATACCTTTTTCTTTCAACAATTTATTGCTGTTTTTATATAAGTTTTTGTTTCTAGTAATACTTTTTCTTTTCGAATATCAAGCTTCATTGGGATTTGTTTTTTTTTAAGGGCAGGGTCCCTAAGTCCTACCCTTATTATTTAACCCATAACTGGAGGGAAGGGACGGGTTAATACCTTTCCCAAGGGTACCAGTGCTTAAGTGAATGCAGGGTATTCAACTGGAATTCGAACTAAGTACTGACCAGGCTCAACGTTGCTTAACTTTGGTGATCGAGCGAGAACCGGTGTATTCAACGTGATAGGCCGTAAACCGCAATAAAAATGTAAAGCAATTATAAAATAGTAACAAATAAACAGTGTTGGTATGCAAAAGGGGTGCAGTCAAGTGGTTATAACTTTTCATCTTTAAGGGAAGAAAAAAGAAGACCAAAAACTCTCCATTTTCATCGACTAATAAGAAATCCCAACGTCTATCTTATTAAAACACCGGTTACCATACGCTCAACAAAAATTAAGCATTTGCCGTATCTGGTTAGTATCCAGATGAGTGATTTAGGAATATCAAGTCTTTTAAGTGTTGAAGTGCGTTTGGGGTAATGTTTACTGGCTCAATATTGTTAATCGGAGAGCCAAGTTCTAATTCGAGTTGTATTCACTTACGCTTGGGAAACGTATAAATCCATCACTTTTACCCCCAGTTATGGGTTAATTAGTAAGACTTTTATCACTAAACTATTATTATCTCTAAAAAAATTCATACAAACTAAAAGTATTTTCTGGCTTTAACCAGCAAAATGATTGATAAACCGTTGAAAACAAATCAACTCATCAATCAAAAACTGATTAGATACACAAGCGTGTCTTTTAAATTTTTTTTTACATTGTCTGGATTATAAATGTATAGACACTACTGTGACCTGAAAATGAGTGATCATTTTATATAATTATTGTAATATAGATTTGAGCCCCATCTTATATCCACGTTATATTCTTTTGTTAATTTATCAAATTTTGATTAGGTGTGAATCCATTTCTTCACCCTCCAGTATGGGTTAAGTATTATATAAAAATCATATCATCTAAAAACGTTTTCTGACTTTAAATAACTTGGGTCGATAAGGCATAAAAAACGAATAAATCAATCAAAAACGGTATGCATCTGTAGGGTTTGTCTATAAATTTGGGGAGGGAATTTTTATTGACTACACCTCGTCAATTTAGTGAATGAGTGCACTCATTAAACTCTTTCTTATCTCCACTTTTGAGTTAATAAATATGAACAATACACACGCACAGACACACGCACAGACACACACACACACACGCACAGACACGCACACACACACGCACACACACACGCACATATTTTTTTTTTTAATCGTATCATTCCGAGCAAAAGCGGTAACGTCACTGATGTGCAGGGGGCTACATAAGTGTAAAAAGATTAAGTACAAGAGAGTGAAGAGAAAAACGAACCAGTTAGAAAGGAGCGAGAGAAGGATTGGAATACAGGTGTGATGACAGTTGCAAAGGTGTAGAGAAAGAAAAGGATATACACGGTGGTGAAGAAAGAACTAGAGTCAAGTGGTTAAGAGATGAGTATTGACATTGCATTTAAATTCCTGGAGGTTGTAGCCGTCAGGAAAGCAAGAATATGGAAGCGAATTCTACAGGCGAGAAGTGCGAGAAAAGAAGCTGCACACACACACACACACACACACACACACATATATATGTAGTCATCCGCAGATAGATCTGTTTCGCTGTATCACAGCTCATCAGTACGGTTAGACATCAGATTGCTTTTTACCCAGGATTGAAACTCGACCGAATTGGCGTCAGTCGGCGATTCTACCTCTGAGCTATGGGCGCTCGGTAGAAGAAGGCACACTTTTTAGCGTGTATATTATCATTATACACGCCCAACGATGCGTAGATGCTAGAGTAACTACTGTTTTTCAAAGATATATATATATATATATCCTTTTTTTTTCAATCACAAAGGAGTAGGAGAAAATTGTGGGTAAGAAAAGGGAAACAGAAATCCTGAATTGTGCTTCATTTAGGTTTTTTTTAAAAATTTTCTGTAATTTTCCTTTCAAGAAAAATATATCTTCAAACATACTTTCATGAGGTCTCTCAATGAATTTGGCATTTCCAGAAGGATCTGTAAAAGAAACGCTCAGCAGAGAAGACATGTCGATCTAATAATAAGTGTACAAATCCCCGGAAATTCACCTTGTAAGTATATGTGTAAATCATTAGTGACAGGGTTGTAAATTAATGTAATAAAAATCAGCATCTGGACACTGAAATAAAAATTCAAATGAATCACCCAGTTCAGGCCTGGCAACTGGTTCTGATCATAGTAAAAAAAAAAAAAAGAGGCGATTTTCTATGAGCAGCTTAGATGTGAAAGTATGAGGATCGAACTCACTCAGTCAGTTAAGTGCCGTACGAGATACACACTTGGACGATCATGTCTCTTTTGAGACCGGGCTGAAAATTTCCCCGCAGTTGGTTGCCATTACTTTCTGTGGTGGACTGGGTGCCAAACAAGGCTGTAGAACTCAATCTGTCTTGCTATTTACCCCAGAGAAACAGAGAGTGGAAACGGATTAATATTTTCCAAGGATATTTACGAGTAAGTGAATGCATCGACGTCACATGTAATTCGAACACGGCTCTCCAATTTTTTGTTCCGGGCTGATATCCACTGCATCAATATGCATATCAAGCTCACTACTCAATTGTAATTATTCTATCGAGACAAATTTGTTAACCATTACACCATGTTGAGTTTCCTTCTTCGTAAACAAAGTAGAGATAGTTGCGATTTCAGAAGACAACAAAGTAATGTTGAAAGTGTGTGAAAATATGAACAAAATATATCTGGACATTGCCAGAGAACTGGAAAAAATGTGGGACGCGAAAATGGCGTTTCCGTCAAGGTTATTGGAACAGTTTGGGCAGGCTAGAATAAACATGGGAAGATGTCAGAAGAATCTGACATCCGAGGCAGAACTGAAACGAACCATCTATTTTTTAGTGCCATGTTCTTTCAGAACGTAAGCAATCATGATGTTCCTCAGATTCCTTTTCTTTATTATCCGTGAATTGAATTTACTTAAGTTGTTGAGAGAGACAGTAAAGTGGTTTCATTGCCTTCTACATGGTTTCTGAATTTAGTGATCAGTTTTATAGCCTGGGTGCCAGAGAAGATCAGAGGAGCCATTTTACGGGGGTCGTTGAAAATATTCAAGCCTCACCCAGAAAGAAGAGGCATAGATGAACATTTTTGTTGAGGAGACACTACCATTTCTCATAAAACTAGAAAAACTAATTCAGACTTCAGTCTTTATTTCTGTGTAGGTGAGGCCCATACGAAGATGAGAGGTGTGTGAAAAATCTAAAAATGGACAAAATTTGAGGCTCTAGCAGTTGTAAAGTATCTGCAAAAGAAAGGTATAGCACCCAAGGAACTCCACGAGGACATGGTACAGACACTTGCTGAGGACTCTCCTTCCGATGCAACTGTGAAGAAGTGAGCTCCCAAAATTAAGCAAGGCAGGGATACTAAAAGAAGACCCTCGACAATGTCATCAAAAATTTTCAACCACCGATGAACAAATTGATGCCATTTACTATATGGTTTTGGATGACACGTTTTACTTTTCAACAGATAGCTAAGTCCATAGACATTACTTTTAGTTTGGTTCAAATGGGTATTACTTACTCATATGAGAGGTGTGTGAAAAATCTAAAAATGGACAAAATTCGAGGCTCAAGCAGTTGTAAGGTATCTGCAAAAAGAAGGTATGGCACCCAAGGAACTCCACAAGGACACGGTACAGACACTTGCTGAGGTCACCCATTCCTATGCAACTGTAAAGAAATGGTCTGCGGAAGTCAAGTGGAGCAGGGACAACACAGGTAACCTTCGGTCAGTGCATCTAAATACCTCAACTATTGATGGCATTCACCGTATTGAACTAGATGACATCAGTTTTCTAAAATAAAAATAATTAAATGTTTCATCACAATCTGACTAAATCAACCTTCTTACTATAATCGAACATTACGAAATACCTTAAAATCCTACCTTTCTGGCATTAAATAACCCAAAGAGGTTGATATGCCATTAAACAAAACTAAAACTAAAAATTAACTTATGTTTATTTGACGATCATACAAAGGTGGTAAATTTCTAAGCCCAGATTAGATGTAGCGCAAGGCTGATAGTATGGGCACCCAGCAAAGATCGAACTCACTATTCAATTGTATTAATTCTAGCGAGACAAGCTTGCAACCATGTTGAGGTGCTCAAAGGCCCATACAAAGATGAGAGGTGTGCCATAAATCTAAAAATGGACAAAATATAACAATTATAACATACCTGCAAAAAAAAAGGTATAAATCTAAGGAACTTCACGAGAACATAGTACAAACACTTGTTGAGGACTCCGCTTCTTATGCAACTGTAAAGAAATGGTCTGTAGAATTTAGGTAGAGCAGAGACAGCACGGATGACATTCGATCACTGCATCTAAAAAACGCCACTATTGATGCCATTCACCGTATGGTTTTTGATTACAGACGTCATACTGTCCAACAGACAGCTAAGTCCGTAGGCGTTACATCTAGTTTGATCCATACTGTTTCAACCCAGATCTTGAGGATGATGGTCAGCAGGCCGGAAAGATGAGTGCCACGAATTCTGACTCCGGAGCAAAAGCTGAAAAGAATTGGAATTTTCAGGACACTGCTGATTCGCTCCAAAGGTAACACCCAGAATTCCCACCGTAGATTAGAATCTCAAGCGGAAACTTGGATTCACCACATCTGACCTGAATCAAATATGCAAAGCGAACAATATAAACACCTCGGTTCTTCACCCCGCGAAAGAGTTCAAACAGACAGCGTCTGTTGGCAAGGTGATGGCTTCTGTTTTTTTTTTGTCTGATGTTTTACCGATGATGTGAAGTCGTTCGACAAAATACACCACAAAGAATTGGTGGAGATGCTCAGCAGTCTCAACATAATTGGGAAATACATTAGAGTAATTAAGAATCTCTACTGGCAGCAAACTGCTTGCATACGGACAGGTTACGAATTCAGCAGATAGAAAAGGGCGTAAGACAAGGATGTGTCTTTTCACCGGATCTATTCAACTTGTACAGCGAGACTATTTTGAGAACCCTAGATGTTATGCCAGGATTTGTCATCGAAGGCCATAATCTGAACTACATAAGTTACGCAGATGATACAGTGCTGATTGCAGACACTGAAAGGAAACTACAAGACGTCCTACAGAAGGTCACTGAATAGAGTGACATGAAAGGACAACAAATAAACTGCAAGAAAATCGAATGGATGGTCATCAGCAAAGAGAGCAGCCCAAAATGCCAAATACAGGTGGGGGATATTAAAATCAAGTAGTTACAAAAAACTTAAATACCTGGGAAGTGTTCTAACAGAAGACGGAAAGTGCAACACAGAGATCTGAAGGCGAATTGGCATGGAAAAGGACGCGTTCCAGAAGCTGCGTAAAGTATTAAGAGACAGGAAACTTTCACTAGAAACAAAGAAAAGAGTACTAGATTGCTATGTAATGTCAGTTCTTCAATATGGCAGTGAATGTTGCACAATATCATCAAAAGTGAAGGAAAAACTTGAAGCAGCTGAAATGTGGTTCTACAGAAGGATGCTGTGGATATCATGGATCGAACATGTGATCAGTGATGAGGTTTTGGAAAGGAAAGAAACAAAAAGGAAATCAATACTGAGCCTCAGGAAGAGACAGTTAAAGTTTCTGGAACATGCAATGAAGAAGGAGGGCTTGGAGAACCTGATACTAACAGGCCAGATAAAGAGAAAAAGAAACATAGGAAAACAGCGGATAAAATATTTGAAGGGCCTGAGCAGGTGGATGACAGAACGGGGGTTGCGAGATGTTAAAGTAGAAAGCGTGATAAGAGCCACCAGTGATAGGGAGACGTGGAAGGCCATGATCGCCTACGTCCTGAAAGGACAAGGCCCATAGAAGAAGAACCATGATATACTACCTGGAAAAGGGGAAAAATACGGACGGAAAGTACTATGCACTAAATAATAAATTAATTTGCTAAACGCTTTTTTATGACAGATCCCTTACTAATTTTATTTTCGTCTGACACAAGGTAAATATAAAAGAGTGTTGACTTAATCCTGCAGTTGATTTTCTTTTTAATCTTTTTCCTAGAGCACTGGTGCCGCCTAAGCAGGGATTTACACGAGATACTAGATTAGCAACCAGGTCCCACCCTTTTACAGTTAAACAGATAAGATGTAACCGTAAATTCTATTCCAACAGCTTCTTTTCTCGCGCTTCCCGCTTGTGGAACTCCCTTCCACAAGTCTGCTTTCTCAACAGCTACAATCTCCAGGTGTTTAAATGTAGGGTCAATAGACACCTCCTATAACTCTAACTCTCAATTATTCTCAGAACACTCTCATCTACCCAACCCTCATTTTCGGTATCCTTACCCGCCTATCACCCACCCTCTGACATTTCCTATATTTAACCATTCTCGGTATCCCTACCCGCATATTACCCACCCTCTGACATTTCCTATATTTAATCATCCTTTCTCCACTCTATGTAGCCCCCTGCGCAGTAGTGGCAGTGACATGCCTTGCTCGGGGTGAAACGCTTATAAAAAAAAAAAATGATATTTTACTAAGCTTAACATCCGTTGGAACCAAGTGCGGATTAAATTCCTATGTCAGTAAATATTCCCCATTTTAAACTGCTACCTAATATCAGTTCTCTATGGCAGTGAAGGCTAGCAATCTCTCCATCGATGAAGAGACATAAAGTAACAGAAATGTGGTTTACATAAGGATGATGAGGATACCATGGAAAGAATATATTAGCAACGATGATTTGTTTTTAAATGGAAAGTAAAAGAAAACTTAACATCCGGAAGATATAGTTGAAATTTCAAGGGCACAAAATGAGGAAAGCGGGCTTGGAAAACATGTTACTAACAGGACAGATTGGTGGTCACTGATGAAAGCACCACATAATCTACTTAGTGAAATAACAAAAAGACAACATTTATTAAGTAAATAGATGGAGTAAATAGATGGCGGAACAAGGTTTAGAAGAGATAAATAAATGAAATTTATCAAAATCTGCAAAAGAAAATAACTTGTGGAGAGCCATGATCGCCAGCGCTAGAAGAAGCAGAAAAACGCACTATTACAGGCCCCCAGATCAGTTGCACTTACAGTAGCAGCTGCAGTATAGAGTAACCAGCGTATTGTTAAGCTTATGCAGCCTCGGTTCTAAAGTTAGCAGTCGCTAACTGAGGCTGTTCCTGCGATAGAGCTGTGAAAATGAAAAAGAACATGTATCATCACCTGTGGACGTTCGGCAGCCACAACAACTTTTTTTTGAAAACAATAAGAAAAGCGTGCTGAACTGCTACGTAATATCAGTCCTCTTATACGTCAGTGAATGCAGGGCAGCTTTCTCATGACGAAGAAGAGGCTTGAGACAAAGAAGATGATCTACAGGAAGATACTGAGAATGCTGTGACAGAACGCGTGAGCAAGAAGCTTTAAGGAAAACGGAATTAAAAAATACATACATACAATCAGAAAAAGACAGTTGAAATTTGGGGAGCACAATGCGAAGAGAGAGTTTGGATAATTTGACACACATGACAAATAAAGACAAAAGGGATTTTTTTATTATTTATTTTTATTGATTTTATTTTTATTTTTTGCAGATTATCAACCTTTTGTGAATTATTTAAAACCAAAACACATTTTGAATTGTATGAACAATTCGTTTTGATTCGAAAAAATATTCCATTAGCAGTTTTCTTTAGAATAACAATGATCTTTCTAGATAATTTTCCTTCTATTTAACCCATAGTTGGGAGGCGCGTGAAGATAGAAGAAACAAAATTTGATTCGTCTTCATCCTGATCCTTGCAATGGGCTTTTAGATAGTTTGTCAGCGCCCATCTCCTCTTTTAGCGGTGAGATGATGGTGCGGATTGCTTCCTGTTCGTATACTAGGGTTTGAGTTGTTCTTCTCGACTATTTGCGACCCAAGGCTGTAGAATCTAGTCTGCCCTGCTATTTACCCATAGCTGGGGCCGTGCTAAGAAGAGATAGATTCATACATTTCCCAAACTTAGTGAACTCGACTGAGAATTCGAAATCGCCTCAGCGGTTGCTCAATCCGAGCCGATGTCCATTAATTTATTTTTTATTTTTTTTGAGTCTTTTGTAAGGAAATTTACTATCCAGGTTCATACAGCATATCACCTTTCTTAATAAAACTACTGTCTTTAAAATACGGGAATTTAAAAACAGCAGTGATAAAAAGAAAAACAAAAGCTATTAGAAGCTGAATAGCGCCGGATCTATTTACGCTTTTGCCTGTCCGTCAATCTGTAGAAATGGCAGACTTTAAAAACAGTAAAACAAAGAAAAGAGTGCTGGACTGCTACGTGATGTCAGTTCTTCAATACGGCAATGAATGCTGGACAATATAATCGAAAATGAGGACAAAACTGGAAGCGGCCGAAATGTGGTTCTACAGAAGGATGCTACGGATATCGTGGACTGAGCATGCAAGCAACGATGAGGTGTTGGAAAGAATGGCAACAAAAAGGAAATTGATACTGAGCATCAGGAAGAGACAACTGAAGTTCCTGGGACACACAATGAGGAAGGAGAGCCTGGAGAACCTGATACTGACTGGTCAGATAGAAGGAAAGAGAGACAGAGGAAGGCAGCGGATAACATATTTGCAGGGTCTGATCGGGTGGATGACGGAACGGGTGTTGCCAGGAGCAACAGGAGCAAACATACTAAGAGCCACAAGGGATAGGGAGACATGGAGAACCATGATCGCCTACGTCCTGAAGGGACAAGGCACATAGAAGAAGAAGAAGAAGAAGAAGAAGAAGAAGAAGAAGCTACTCACCGCGTCTACGCATCGTTCATTCAGTATTGAATTTGAACACTCTGAGCTACTGGCGTGTATTAACAATATCTGTATAACACGCTAAAATCTGCCTTCCCCCACCGAGCATCCATAGCTTAGAGGTAGAATATTCGACTGATATCAAATCAGTCGAATTTCAATATATATATATATATATATATATAGATATAATTTAACAATTTAAGCAAGTTGTGTTAAAAGTTAGAGACAACATAGTCTTACATATTTTCCTTTGAATTTTTTCATATTAAACCTCTTATCAATCGCACAGCTTACCAAGTTTCTGGACATGTACTTAGTTGTGTTTAGAGGGTTTATTTGAAATATAATTAAGGTAAATAATTATTTGTCTCTGAGTAATTTAATTATTTACATAAGTAGTTCCTTCGAAGTTCATATTCTCACACGTATTTTTACGGCATTAAAAATCGTTAAACACCAAGTATTCCATATAATCCATGCATCTATGTGAGCACATATTTCCACGTGCGCATGTTGCTTACATTATTACTGCCTTTGAATTTAAAAATTCTTCATAAAGTTTATTTATTTTCTTTTAAAATGTTGTAACACTTTTCCTGCTACAAGGCAATATTTGATTTTTAAACTGTAATATAGTCCCTGATGATGAACGATGACGCTCGTAAGTACTAGGACAACTTCTGGACAATTTCTATACAAATATAATTCCAAAATAAAAAGTCTAATCAGAAAATATGAAAAAATTCAAAAGAAAATATATAACGTTTAACACAACTTGCTTAAAAGAAAAGATGCTGCCAAAATATACGTGCTTTAATTTTAAAATTTGTCTATTTGGGCAACAAATTTTCTTTTAGACATGTCAGATTAAATAAATTAAATTAAATAAACTATCCTACACCAAGAAAACAACAAAAGAAAACTACAGATTCACGAGGAAATATTCATTAAAACACTTAAGCCGTCAATTAATAGAATCAGCTATGAATACCGTAGTAATTTTCTAAAATGTTTGTAAAAAGAACAGTTCTTTCATGCTTTAACATGTGCATGACCATAACATTACAACAAATAAAAAAAACATTTTGGATAATTTTCACGTTCTTATAAACGCTAGCAATTTGTCAACCGTTATATTTGGAGCAGGAAAAATGTACAGTAATTTTTAGCAACACAGTATTGCGGTTATTTTGTTACCAAAACTCATACTCCTGAAGATGATCTCGGAAGGAGATTGAAAGTACTTGGGTACCTTGAGAAATGAATGATAATAACATCTGTCAACGCTACAGATTATTTCTGACGTCTTTCAATTATAAAACGCAAAAGATTATCCGTGAGTATGAACGGATTTTATTAAAAGTAAGCAGACACAATGTTTGCAATTTATTTCATCCCCCCCATATATATATATATATATATATATATATATATATAAAATATACTCAGTTATGATCTGAGATTAAGGATCATTTTAACATCTCGTGAATTTGCACTACACATGAAGGAATTCTAAAACTAAAATATTCTGTTAATCTTTTTGAATGATTTGTGAGCGTTTTTATAGTTGCCAACACTGTTTGTTTATAGATACGTAATTAAGAATAAAGCTCATTTCGTCTTTTTGCCTTGATAAAGTCCATCACAGGACGAAACGCGTAGACGATTTAAATACAGTTTTCCTCTTGTCTTCTTTTTACTTAACCATATATATATATATATATATATATATATATATATATATATATATATAGTTATTATTACTATAATAATATCATACTGCAACTTAATAGCTATGGAGTTTTGGTGTTTAATACACCGTTATCAGTGAGTATTAAACACCGTAACTTTATAGTTATTGAGTTGAAGTATTTACTTTTGTATTGAGCACTTTTTAATATATATATATATATATATTTTTTTTTTATCTAAACATATGCTGTTAAATATAAGAGACAATGAATGTCTATTATATTTAATCATGAGCCGTTCTAAACATCTTATTTTTGCTTTAATTTCAGTTGAAAATAAAGATAAAAAATCTCCAACATTAAAACATATTACATTGCATTTGACTAGATGGTTTTGTTGTCATTTCGTGCTATCACGCGGTGTGACGTCATAAAACCGCATCGCAAACTTAAGAACTGCGTTTATTATTTTTGGTAACTATTGCCGTTGCCAAGCGGAGTTTTATGTCAACACTAAGTAAACTCGTCGGTGATGGTGCATGTTATAATATTTCAGTTTAAACAACCTCTCTGAAGATGACTCATGTGAGCCGAAAGCTTAGAAGAAAATCAATAAATAATTATCCAAATGTTGGAAAAATTTTGTCTTTATTTTCCACTAAAATTAAAGCAAAAATACGACGTTTAAAACGGCTCATGATTAAACATAATAGACATTCATTGTCTCTTATATTTAACAGCATATGTTTAGAAAATTACTTGCTGCCTCGATACACTATATATATATATATCCGTTGTAATGCATTGGATATCGACTATTTAACTATTCCAGTTGAATTCGTTGAACTCGTTTACCCGTAAATAGTATTGGGAAAAGTATTAATCCATCTATTCTCCCACCAGCTATGAGTTGAATAGCAGGACAGATTGGGTTCTGTTGCTTTGGTTGGTAATCTATCGCAGTAAGAAATGGCAATATACAGCGAGAAAATCTTCTTCCTAGTCAATCATGGATCGAAAGAGACATGGCCACCCAAGCGGGTATCATGTATGACACTTAACTGACTGATATATATATATATATATATATATATATATTAGGAAATGGATCAAATCTGACATATTCATAATTTATTTGTTTAAACTTTATTTTGATGGATACTCATATTTGAGTAGGTGGTTTATTTGTATGACGAAACAGCAAATCTACTTTTTTTTACATCTATTGGCCTGAATAATTAAGAATCGGGAGGATTCGAATCTGTGTCTACTTGGGGAACCCCTCATTAAAACCGTCAAATTTTTCTAAGAAGATTTTTTGCAATATATATATATATATATATATATATATATATATATATATATATATGCATACGGTGTGTTTTTATCTACTTTTTGAAAGGGCATTCTTCAAATGGTGGCTTCTCTTTTATACACTGTAGTTTTTCTAATTTAAAAAAAATTCTAGCGATATATTATTTGGTGTGTATTAGACTTTAGTTCGTTAATTCTTGCTGTTCCATGTTTGTTAACCTCAGCTTTCAGGTAGCTCCCTGACAAAATAATCCCACGTGAAAAGATCAGACAAGCAGGCGGGCCACCCATTTCCACTGCGTAAAGAGATCACGTGTCCTGGAAACAGTTCTCTCAAAAATCTTCCATTAATCATCGCGTTGTGTACACTGATGTCTCTATCCTATTGAATTCATGCAACGAATTATAAAAGTTTGTAAGTTTTGTTTCAAAAACATTTTGTAGTAACTTCATATACCTTTCGGAATATTATGAAAGCGCTCAATATCCTTCATCAGTGAAAAGTATGTTTCCCAAGTAGCAACATTTCCAAAAGTCTACCACTCATGACTGATTCGCATTGTTTGCCGCTCATTAGCGAAATTTAGCAATAGCAGCCAGTCAAATGATAGTCCTGGGTATGACAATAAACTGCATCTGGCAGTAAAGCCTCTGATTGGGAGGTTGTGAGGAGCATGGAACCATCTTTTAATTGCTGTTGTTCCCAGGTTCACCCTGACCCGGAGTGGTAGCACATGTTAGGGTCTGAGCTATGGGCAAATAGTTAACCCACAAACTGGGGTCAAAACACTATGAAAGGATAAAAATAGTCTTTTATAGAAATACTAGCAGTATAGCCCGGCGTTGCTCGGGTGTAATGAAAGCTTTAAAACTAATCCATGGTCCTGGAGTTCAGACTCTTTGGACGTTGGCACGAAAGACAAAAAAGCAACAGTTGTTTCCAGTTAAAGCGAAACCATAGACTGAAAGAAAAATGAATGGATGTAAGTCAAATTTTGATTTTCTGGCATCGATATCAAATAAGGTTTTTCGTCGTAAACTGAATTTTGAAGGCTAAATAAGTCCTCTGAGTATATGATATCATGGCTGAGACTAAGAACTACAATTATACCTACTTAGAGCCAAATCCGAAGCCAAAACTAAAATAAAACGGCAGAAAAAATACAGACATACAGGCAGATAAACAGACACACACACAAACATCTTGCCTTATATATATATATATATATATATATATATTATCGATTTTCTGCACTATTGTAAGAACTTCATCTTGAAACTTCTGAATATCGTTTCTTATGTCTTTGTCTATAAGTGTATCAAATTTGATTAAAATCGGACCACTCCTTCTATAACCCGATTTTTTCGTTATCGATTTTCGATATTTATCGGGGGTACCTCTACACAAAACCTAGCTAAGAACACTCGCAGACGCTTATAGTACAACTGTGTAAGTTTTCAAGAAAATCGGTTCAGCCGTTTCGGAGTCTATAGGTAACGGACAGACACACACACACACAGACACACAAAGTTCCATTTATAAATAAGTTTAGACTAGATAGATTAGAGATATATACATTTTTGAAGGAAAAAATATTACTAGCAATACGTTTTCGAAGGAAAACCATTATTACCAACAATACATTTTTGAATACAAAACTAAAAGACTAAAAGTTTTTTAAAATAAAAATAAATTTTTTCATCAAAATCTGACTAAATCAACTTTTTCACTATAAACGTTAAAAAGTACCTTAAAACCTCACCTTTTTGGCATTAAATAACCCACAGAGGTGTTGATATGCCGTTAAAAATCTCGAGCTGAAACCCAGTTAAATGAAATTTGGCCTTATCAGTTATCAAGACAACAACATTTGCGGGAATATTCTGAAAGATAAAGCTGCAAAAAGGAAGGAACATTAGCTATATAAAGACACGATTAGCCCCAATTTAGCTTCACTGATTCTACACTAATAACCGGATAGGTAGTTTTATTGCCGCACCTTGTCCTATTAAAATTAAAAGCAAATCTAGAACGGTGTTTTTTTGTTTTTTTTTTTTGGAGGGGGTTGTCGTGGGGATAATCGGTATCATCCCAAGCAAGGCATTAAACAACTAAAACTAAGCGGATAAGGAAGAATTAAGAACAGCAATATTAACCCTAGAACACTAACCATGCCTCTATTGTAAGTCAGTTAAGTGCCATACGTGCTACACGCTTGGGCGATCATGTCTCGAAAGAAGATTATCCCGCAGTAGGTTGCCATTGCTTTCTGCGGTAGACTGGTTGCCGACCAAGGCTATAGAACCCAATCTGTTCTGTTATTTAATCCATAACTGGAAGGAATAGACGGATTAATACCTTTTCCGAGAGTATTAGCGCGCAAATGAATGCAATGAATTCGAACTCGGCTCCCCGATTTCTCGTTCCGAGCCGATATCCACTGCACTACAACGCACACCCAGCGAAAATTTTCCTATTTTTAATTACAATTTTCAGTACCTGATTTTCTTACCTAAATAACATGTTTTTCAGTTCCTATTAATTTTAACTCAAAGTCTGAAGTCTGAAGTAAGATATTTCAAAGAAAGTTTTAAATTTTTTTTTTTCTATATTTTCAAAATCAAGTATGATTACCCATGGTTAGTAGTGGTGTAACTTTAATTGATGGTTAGTATTATTAGTATTGTTAGTAGATATTTAGTGAAAAGGAAGGGAGAAGATTAATCAGGAGGACAGGATATAGGGCTTGATTTTGCATTTAAAAAATTATGCAGATTAAAGCTGTTCCAACCGAAAAGTGCGTAAAAAGAAACTGTTAACGGTTCCGTCTAGCCAGCTCAACTGTAAAATGATGAGATCTTGACACCAGTCTAGTGTTATAAGTGATACACACTTTGGGTGATCATGTCTCGAAAGGGACATGACTGACTGGGCAGAAGATTATCTCACAGTAGGTTGCGATTGTTTTTCTGCCGTAGATTGGTTGCCAACCAAGGTTATAGAACCAAATCTATCTAACTCATAACTGGAAGGAGGAGACGGATTAATACCAGTCTAGTACTGTGCTTAAATTTATAAATTCTTGGTGTCACAGCGAAGAGCTCATCCGAACGATTAACATGAAAGTATTTATAAAAAGAGGAAAAAAGAGACAAACTGACAACGGAGCCGGTCCGCCAGATCAAGACCAATAATATTGCAGATTCTTCTTTGCACCATATCATCAAACTCAAAGTAAATAACAGTAACACCGGAACATATATGGCAGCAATATTCTAAAGATAGACAAATAGTTAAATAGTTTTTATTACTATTGTTCTCTTATTTTTCTCAGCCTTGATTCTCTCCCTTTTTCTTTCTTTCTGTTATGGGGAAACCCACCTGTTCATCAGATAATGAACTCTCCCTCCTATATTAATAAGAGTTAACGGGATGTTCATAGGAGTTCTTTAGAATTCTATTGGAGTTCAGTAGAACTACTAGGCAGTCGATATTAGTCGGCAGTTAGTCGAATACTAAGGAGTCAGCTTTAAGTGGAAGATTACCAAGTTCCTAACATTTTGGGTACTTTAAGACGATTAGCAACCGACATAGCACGATTATAACCTTCAGTGCGTAAACTACTCCACAACACTTTCGCTGACGCATGTCTCTTCAGAAAATGAACGATCGTGTCTCGCCACAGCTTCCTGTATTTTCTTTTTTTTCTATCTATTTATGTTGTCGCTGATTTCGTCTCTTTCTTTTGAGTTCGAGTGGTCCTGTGAGGATTAGATTCTCCAAGCTTTCGTTCGTTATGCTGCCTTCACTCAACAAATATCATTAGTCTTTTGTTTTCGTTTGTTTCTTTGTATTTTTTCTTCTAGTCTCTCGCGTGTTTGTCTCTTATCAACGGTACTTACATGGAAACAACAAAGGGGGTTTGAACAGAAGAAAATACGACACAGAAATTCTAAAACGAATTGGAGCAGCACAAGTTGCTTTCCAAAAACTAAGCAAAGTATTAAAAAACAAGGAGTTTTCGTTAGAAACAAAGAAAATAGCACTGAACTGTTATGTGATATGGCAGTGAATGCTGAAAATGCATTCCAAAAGCTAAGTAGTGTATTCTCCTTCTTCTATGTACCTTGTCCTTTCAGGACGTAGGCAATCATGGCCTTCCACGTCTCCCTATACCTGGTGACTCGAAGCAGGCTTTCTCCTGTTACACCACGCAACCCCCGTTCTGTCATCCACCTGCTCAAACACTTAAAATATGTTATCCGCTGCTTTCCCCTATCTCTTTTTCCCTCTATCTGACCTGTTAGTAATAGGTACCTCCAAGTCCTTCTTCCTCATTGCATGTACCAGGAACTTTAGTTGTCTCTTCCTGATTTAAGAACCAGAAAAAAATTGTTAGAAACAAAGAAAATAGTACTGAATATGTAATATCAGTCCTCCTCTATTACACAGAATACTGAATAATCTCTTCACTAATGAAAAAGATACTTAAAGCAATAAAAATATCATTCTACAGAAGGATGCTGAGAATGTAATGAACAGAACGGGTGAACATGACAAAATTGTAGAGAAAATGGAATAAAAAGACACTTCGAATCGGACAGTTGTCATTTCTAAGGTAACATAGCGAAAAAAGACGGCTTTGAGAAATCAATAAGCATATTGAAAGCAAGAGAAACAGAAGTGAAGTGAATAATCTACCTAAGGTGTGTAAATAGTTGGCAGTTCAAGGATTAAGAGAGACAGCCAAAAAGTCAGTCAGTTACGTGCCATATGTGATACACGCTTTGGGCGATCATGTCCCGAAAGACACATGACTGACTGGGCAGATTTTCTATCCTACTCTTTAAACTATAGCTGAAGTGAGAAGAGACAGAATGTATTAATAAGTAGTAATTAGTGGGGAATCAGTTTATTACTTAATAACAATAGAAAACTGATCACCCACTTTTTGCCCAGTAGTAGCTTTACTTATGTTTCCAACTGTTACTTTCATTCATTCAGTTAAGTGCCATACGTGATACACGCTTTGGGCGACCATGTCCCGAAAGAGACATGACTAACAGGGCAGAAGATTATCCCGCAGTCGGTAACCATTACATTCTGCGGTAGACTAGTTGCCAACCAACGCTAAAGAACCCAATATGTTCTGCTATTTAACCCATAGCTAGAAGGAGAAGAGATGGATTAATACATTTCCGAAAAGGTATTTGAGCGTGCTTGAATGCAATAACTGAATGGGCAGAAGATTATCCCGCAGTAGGTTGCCATTTCTTTCTGCGGTAGACTGGTTGCCAGCCAGACAAGTTTTATTAGAGCTGAAAAGAAGAGGAAATGTTAGCGACTCATGATCCCCCACATTCTGATGGACACAGCGCATAGATTGTCACCATTCATGAGTAGAACCACATGTGGTTCTGTTCAAGCCTTTTCTTCAGATGTAAAAAAAAATTATATCGCACTATTTTTCATTTTACTGGGAGGATATGACACGATTAGGCGATTCATGACCTTTTTGATGCATGATAAAATTGATAGCAGAATTCCTGCAGCAGGCTACTTTTATTTTCTACGATAGACTTTTTCCTGCCTTTTTCCTGCCAGTCTGTCCTGATATTTAACCCACAGTTAAGGAGAAAAGAGATGGATTCATACTATTTCTAAGGTTATTTGTAAATGTAACAAACTTGACTGGAATTCGAACTCGACTCCACAGTTTCACTTTCTGAACTGATATTCAAGATGTGCGTTGTGGTGCAGTGGATATCGACTCGGAACGACAAATCAGGGTGCCGAGTTCGAATTCCAGTCGAGTTTTTTGCATTTACTTACGCACAAATACCATTGGGAAATGAATTAATCCGTCTCTTCCCTCCAGATGAGTTAAATAATAGGACAGATTGGGTTCTATGCCATTGGCTGGCAACCAGTCTACCGCAGAAATCAATGGCAACCTACTGCGGGATAATCTTCTGCCCAGTCAGTCATGTCTCGAAAGACACTTGATCGCTTAAAGCGTGTATCACGTATGGCACTTAACTGTACTGATATTCAGCACTTCACCTGCCCATCCAAGTATATATGGCCCAGTATTCCAAGCGGTCACCGATCGTGGTAGTGACCAGGGTCAACGTTGCTTAACTTCGTTGATCGGATGAGAACTGGTGTTTCAACGTAATATGACTAAGCTTCTACCATTTTACCTATTACGGTTATGGCCCATTCCTCCACATGAACGGCAAAGATGACGAGACCTGAGGAAAGATGAAGAAAAAGAAAGTAGAGAAAGAAGATAAGGACAAGTAGAAGGAAGAAAAGAACAGGGGAGAAGAAGAAGAAGAAGAAGAAGAAGAAGAAGAAGAAGAAGAAGAAGAAGTTCGAAATCCTGCCCGGGATATCTCCAAAGCATTTGATAGGATCTGGCACACTGGCCTTCTGCTACGAAGCATTGGTATCACTGGACGCTTCTTTGATTTGATACAATCGTTCTTATCAACCCGCGTAATGAAGATCGTCTTGGACAGGCATGTCTCCAGATTTTATCACACGAACGCGGGTGTCCCCCAAAGCTTTATCCAAGGTTCTACGCTCTTTCTAATCTTCATCAACGATCTCCCGTGTGTAATCAAATCCTGAATAGGTATTTACGCTGATAACACTACCATTTACTCCTGCCTCAGTAAGAAATCTGCCGAGGCGGACAAAGATAATCTTGCTGCTGATCTTAAGAAGGGCCTCGAATCTGTGGTGGACTGGGTTAAGAAATGACTCGTATATTTTAATGCTTCCAAAACGAAGCTCCTATCCATTAACCACCATAGACAGTCCCTCCTGCTATTCATCAGCGTGTGTACCAAGCTAGTCTCCAAGAAAACAGTACACTATGCCTTCTCAGCCTCACCCACTCAGCCAACCTCAAGTGAAACGACTACATTGAATCAATAAATAAAATCTACTGCTAGGAAGGTTGGGTCACTGTGTCGGGCCAGAAAGTTTTTCTCGCCAGAATCCATCCTACACATATAGAAATCAACCATCCGCCCATTGATGGAATACTGTTGCCAAATCTGGTCAGGCACCCAAGCTATTCATCTCAGAGTTCTCAACCGGATCCCCAGGAGAATCTGCAATGTAATCGATCTCGACTTCAGCTCGACTTCAGCCACTTTCTCACCGACGGGATATAGCCTCCTTCTGTTTCTTCTACAAATATTTTCATGGCTTCTGTTGGACGATAATTTACTAGAGCAACCAGACTGGCAATAAAGTTCCACCCTTTTACAGTTAAAACAACCAAATGCAGAACCTCTTCAACTCCCACTGCTTCTTTTCTCGCACTTTCCGCCTGTGGAACTCCCTTCTGTATACTTGCTTTTCTGATAGCTACAATCTCCAAGAGTTTAAATGCAACGTCAGTTGCTATTTCTCATCCCATTGATTCCCATCCTTCTCTTATCCTTTCCTCAACCCCCACTATATTTTGTTCTTTTCCCCTTCCAGTCTACTCTCACGCAACTCTCTTCACACCAGTATTCCCATCCTTCTCTTAATCATTCTCTGACACCCCTTGTAACTGGTTCCCCTTTCTCTTCGCTCTTCTCTTATGTAACCTTTCACTCTTCTCTTATGTAGTTCACCCTGGGCACTAGAGGCAATACTGCGTTGATTGAGGTAAAACGATTAAGAAGAAGAAGAAGAAGAAGAAGAAGAAGAAGAAGAAGAAGAAGAAGAAAAAGAAGGAGAAGAAAAAAGAAGAAGAAGAAAAGAAAAGAAGAAAAAGAAGAAGAAAAAGAAGAAGGAGAAGAAGAAGAAAGTGGAAAATGAAGATAAGAACGAGGGGAAGAAAGATCCAGAATGTGGAGAAAGAAGAAGAACGAGGGTAAGGAAGGAAGAAGTAGAAGAAGAATATGGAAAAAGAGGATAAGAACGAGAATAAGGGGAAAAAAGGGGAAAAAGAAGAAGATGGAGAACAATGTTTATGTCTGCTCATTCTACGGGTAGTACTTGGTAAAATGTGACCCCATACTGCTGATCGCATATTCAGTCGTCGGCGACTAAACCGGTTTTCCTACCAGGTTCTTCTCGTGATGAGGGTGATTAAAACCAGCATCCTTTGCTGTTCTCCATCTCTGATGAGATTTTCCAGCATTCACTGCCATACAGCTTTCGGAACAACCTTCTTATATTTTCATAAAGACAACGGCTGATAATTTAAAACTTATTAAACCGAGTTAAGTTTTTATTTTATTTTATTTTTGTATGACACGCGGCTCGTTTCTAGAAAAACCTCAGAACACAGGGCCCTGTTGCAATAATTAAGTTACTACAACCTAAGTGGACTATATTTGAGCGATACCGCTCTTTTATTGTTGCTGCCTGAAAATCTAAAAAAAAAAAAAATGGACTATTAATTGTAACTCTACTGCTGTTGAGAGTCGCACTGTATGTTTTATTGAAATTGCTACATTTACATGGACAATGACGACGACGGCGACGATTTGCGCTTGTGTTGTGGCTGTGGTTTGAATGCGACTGTGAACAGTGTCGGAATTTTGAGAACGACCGCCTACGCACCCCTGGGTGGCTGATGACGCGGATAATTGGAGCAGATTGTCCTTTTGTCAAATGTCTTCGGATTTTTCGCCGCAGTCCTTGTGTCCATTTTGGTAATTAGTGATTGATAAGGACAGGAAATGATAGAAGAATGGAGCGGGAGATCAGAAGACATGGAAAGAGAGTAAAATAGAAATAGACAGAGACAAAGAATAAGAAAGAGGAGGGGAAGAAAGAGAATAAGGGGGAAGAGAAGAATGAGGAAGAAGAAGGAGGAAGAAGAAAAAGGTAGAAGAGAAATGGGAGTAGAAGTTAGTGAAAGAAGAGAAAAAAAGAGAAGGGAGAAAAGGAAGAGAAAGAAAAAGAAGAAGGAGAAGAAAAAAAGAAGAATATTATGGAAGAAGAAGTAGAAAAAGAAAGTGACAGAAGAAGAAAAGGAAGAGAAGTAGTAGGTAGAGAAGAAGAAGAAGAAGAAGAAGAAGAAGAAGAAGATGATAAAGAAGAAGAAGAAGATGGTAAAATAGGAAATGGGAGTAGAATGTTGTGAAAGAAAAGAAAAAAGAGAAAAGAGAAGAAGGAAGAGAAGGAAAGCTAAGGAGGAAAAGAAAGAAGAAGAAAATTAAGGAAGAAGAAGAAGTAGAAAAAGAAAGTGATAGAAGAAGAAAAGGAGAAGTAGTAGGTAGCGAAGAAGAAGAAGAAGAAGAAGAAGAAGAAGAAGAAGAAGATGGTAAAAGAGGAAAAGAGAGTAGATGGTTGTAAAAGAAAAGAAAAAAGAGAAAAGAGAAAGAAAGCTAAGGAGGAGAAGAAAGAAGAAGAAAATTAAGGAAGAAGAAGTAGAAAAAGAAAGTGATAGAAGGAGAAAAGGAGGAGAAGTCGTAGGTAGAGAAGAAGAAGAAGAATAATTAAGTAAAGGAGAAAATAGAATAAGACTGAAAATCTCAACTAGATGTAGGCAGAGGAAAAGGGAAAGAAAAAAAACAGCAACAAAGAAAGAAAAATATTTCGGTAGATTCCCTATAATTATAAATCTGACGGTATTTCAGGTTCAATACTAATTTGTGAAAAGTTGAGAAAAACAGTTAAAATTTGATATAAAGAATATGAATAAGAAAATGAAGTAAGAAGAAAAAAGAAAAATACAAATAAAAGAATTAATCATAGAAAAAATAAAAAAAAGGTAAAAAATAGATGGGTAAAAAAAAGACCAGGCGAACACAAGAGAAAGAAACAAAGAAAGTAGAAAAGAAAGGAGATGAGAAAAAAGTCTAGAAAGTGTAGATGATAATGAAGAAAAAAATTGGAATAGAATAAATAAAAGAAAAAGGAAAAGAAATAGAAGAGGAGAAGTAAACGATAAAAAGAAGAAAGGAAAATTGAAGAAGAAAAGAAAAGATAAAAAAGAAAAAGAGAGGAAAAGCAATAACAGAATGAGGGAAAAAGGAAAAGTAAATTAAAAAGAAGACGAAGAATAAGTAAGGAAGAGAAGAAAAATAGAGAGTAACATAAAAACAGTAAAAGAAAAGAAGAGACGAAAATTAAGAAAAGGAGAGAAAATGAAAACGAGAAGAACAATAGAAAAAAAGAAGAGAAAAAATGAAAAAAGATGAAGAGAAGAGGAGAATAAAAGAAAATGAAGACGAACAAAAGGAAGAAAAATAGAAGAAAATGAAAACAAAAGGAAAATAAAAGAAAAAAGATGAGATGAATAAAAGAATATAAATGAGAAAAGCAGAGAAAAGACAGAAAGGAAGAAAAAAAACATTACAGAAGTATCTGAAAATTTAAAAAGAAATATAAAAGAAAGACGAAAGATGAACTCGAAAAAGAATAGAAAACAAAGAAAAGAAAAAGAGAAAAACAAGAAAATGAAAAAGCAAGGAAAGAGAAAGAAAAAGAAAAGAAAAAGAAAGGAAAAGAGAAAAATGAAAATAAAGAAACAGAAAGAAAAACAAAAAATAAGAAATGGTAAAAGAAAGAAAAATAGAAAGAAAAAGAAGAAAGGAGAAAGAGAAAGAAAAAGAAAAGAGAAAAAAGAAAAAAATGAAAAGAAAAAGGAAAGGAAAAGAGAAAGAAAAATAAGAGAAAATAAAACCTGGAAAAATAATGGAGAGAAAGGAGAAAAGTGAGAGAGTAAAAAGAAAAGAGAAAGATGAAGAGAATAAAAAGAAGAGTAAAAGAATAGAGGATAATGAAGAAAAATGAGGAAAGCATAAAGAGAAAAACAAGGAAGAAAAAGAAAAAAAAAGAAGAAAATATAGAAAAAGAGATAAAGGAAAATAAAAAGAGAAAGAAAGTGTGGTCATTTTGACCATGTTGGGAGAAGATAGTAAAATAAATAAAACAGTTTACAAGGTCATAACAAATTTGGCCTGCCAAATATCACAAGTTACGAATTATCATAAAGAGGTATGGCAAAGACGTCATGGCGTAACGTCTACTCAAGTGATGAATTGAATTTGATCAACGACGCCTTCTCATCAGCAATTGGCATCTACGAAAATTCGAATGTGACGTCAAAGGAATATTTCAATAATTTACCTGCCACCGTCACTGCTGTTTTGAAGACTTTGTCATTTCTCAATGATTCACGTTCATTGAAATATATCTGCACCAGTTTAAACCCACAAGAATAAAGATAGTTGCCTTAAAGGTATAAGGCAAGATACGAGTATGGAAAGATTAAGTGGTGTTTTATTTTTTCTATAACATAAAATGCCGTTTTTCTTTCTAGCCATGACGACGATAACTTTCATCGTTTCAGACATACGAATGCTTATTCTTTTATGTACGGTGTCCCTTAAGGATGTTGGCGATAATGTCATTCCACAAATCCCTATTCTTTATAGCGTCACCATTCCTGCTAATTCCTAATCTACATCCATTTACAGAAGCTTCTTAATTAGATTACTCGCTATTTTCCCCTGTCCTCATGCTTTTAATAAATCCTGTGTGTGTCAAATTCGCCAAGATCTCTTTCCTCATTATGTGTCCTATAAATTTCAACTTTTTCTGATTCTAGATATAAATGTCCTACTATAACTGTCAATACTCAAAAAAAATTCTTTTTTAATAATCTTGGAATTATTTCGAACTTTTGTTCTCATCTTTGTTGATATAGGTGTTATAATAGACACAACGTTTCGACCAAGTACTCTTTGGTAATCATCAAGGAGATAATACATATCAGCTAATCTATGGATACCTGATGATGACTAGAGGGTACTTGGCCGAAACGTTGTGTCTATAATAACATCTATATCAACAAAGATGAGAACAAAAGTTCGAAAGAATTCCAAGATTATTGAAAATTACTCATCTCAGAACAAATACAAAACTTTTTTAATCGTTTCATCTGAAGCATGGCGGAACTCTCACTAGTGTGCAGAGGTTTACAGTAAGAGAAAAGATTGGGTACAGGGGTTATTAAAAAAGGATAAAAGAAGAAAGGGATTCAAGAAGATAGAAGATGGCAATTGACATTGAACCTGATACGGACAGGCGAGATAGAAGGAAAAAGAGACAGAGGAAGGCAGCAGATAACATATTTGCAGGGCCTGATCAGGTAGATGACGGAACGGGGGTTGAGAGGTGTAACATGTGCAAACATACTAAGAGCTATAAGGGATAGGGAGACGTGGAGAACCATGATCGCCTAGGTCCTGAAAGAACAGGGCACATAGAAGAAGAAGAAGCTCTCAGAGAAGCAAGTAAACGGGTGTTCCACAGGCGGAAAGTGCAAAGAAAATAAACTGTTGGAGTAGAGGTGGCGGTTGCATTTAACTATTTGAACAGTAAAAGGGGTTATTGAAGAAGGGACCTAGACGCCAATCTAGTAGCACGCTTCAATTCACGCTGACAGGGCACCAGAGCAAAAAGCTCGTCAGAGGAATTACTATGAAAATATTTGCAGAAGGGAAGCCATGGCACGGTGGTGAGAAATTGACTGAAGTCGAGATGCCAATTATTCACATGTTCAGTCCATGATATTCTCAGCATTATTTCTCTTGCGTCAAGTCGAAATTTTCTAGTTTCTTAATACTTTACTTACCTTTTGAAAGACATTTTCCCTATTCCAATGCCCGTTTCGTATTTTGGTATCAAAGTTTCCGTCCCCTTTTAAAACACTTCCAAGTTATTTAAATGTTCGTACTTTTGGGCTTTTCCATGTCTAAGAGCGTCTTTTTTACGACATATGAACTATTAAATATGCATTGTGGTGCAATGGATATTCACTCGGAACGACAAATCGGGGAGCCGAGTTCGAATTCCAGTTGAATTCATTGCATTCACTTACGCACAAATACCCTTGGGAAATGTATTAATCCGTCTCTTCCCTCCAATTATGGGTTAAATAACAAAACAGATTGAATTTTATAGCCTTGGCTGGCAACCAGTCTACCGCAGAAAGCAATGGCAACCTACTGCGGGATAATCTTCTGCCCAGTCAGTCATGTCTCTTTCGAGACATGATCGCCTAAAGCGTGTATCACGTATGGCACTTAACTGACTGAACTATTAAATGCAATATAAATGCATTTATTACACACACACACACACACATACACACACACACACACACACACACACACACACACACACAAATATTCTTTCTCTTTATTTCTCTCTAATACACACCTACGAATCCTAACCAGAAATTATCCCAAATTTATAATTAAAAGACATCACTATTTAGGACAATAGCATTTTAGTCCCCTTCAAACTAGTCCACTTGAAAACTTACATCATGTTTCAAGCTCCTTTTCGTTTTTTTCAACATCGCCATCATCTTCTTGCTATTACATACAGTGTGGCATCCATCTGCCTCAAGAGACCCATGGATCTGACCCTGAAAATTTATGATTCAGCTTCTGATGAAGGCGCAGCATGTTATGACTGTAGAGGCTCGCCAGAGAGTGACGGTCTCGACTGCAACAAATGCATGTGCAGACCCTATCCCCCGGTGTCACCGTGTTTTTTTCTTTTCGTCGAGCAACAATCGTTTAACTTTCCTCGCTATCTCTATGATCTTCACCCCATGTCTTTTTCTTTTCGTACATTTACAGTAATGCTCTACCTTGAGTGGATCTTGGGCTTTGTACTGCGTGAATATTCGTATTAAAAAGCTTCCTCTAGCTACAAATTAAATAGCTGTACCGACTGGCTTTCTTGCCTTGGTTAGCAACCAGTTAAGGAGAAGGAAATTTGAATTTAAAACTAGCCTAAAGAGGAATTGTCTTTAGTCATACTATCATGCCATAGGCAAGACCTGTACAAATATGGCCTGTGGACCGCTTGTAATTTGCGAATCTATCCAGTATGGCCGGCGAATGTATCTAATTAATCATTTTAACTCTCAGTAAAAAGCAAAAATAAAAAATAAAAAATAAAAATAAAGAAAAAAAAAAGGTAATTTTCACCACGACTGGCAACCAGTCTACCACAGAAAATAATGGCAACTTACTGCAGGGAAATCGTCTGCCTAGTCAGTTATGTCTCTTTCGGAACATAGTTACGTAAGCGTGTATCACGTATGGTACTTAACTGACTGTTTATAAAAAAAGAACTAAACTTGATATCTCGAGACATGGGCAATGGAACGAAAACAGTCTACTCTTGTAGCTTTATTAAAGTGTACACTTCAGAATTATTTGTAGGCTGTCCTGTAAATTACCCAAATCGATATACACCCGAAAAAGGTCGGAGAGCACAACGACCGAAACGTTGTGATAAATGATAAAGATGAGGACAATAATCCAAATATAAGTCAGTCAGTTAAAGGCCATTGGTGATACACGCTTGGATGATCATGTCTCGAAAGTGACATGAATGACCGGGCAGAAGAATTTCCCACAGTCCGTTGCCATTACTTTCTGCGGTAGACTGGTTGCCAGCCAAGGCTATAGAATCCAATCTGTACTGTTATTTTAAACATATTTGGAGGGAGAAGAGACAGATTCATACATCTCCCAAAGATGTTTGCGTGTAAGGATATTTCCCTTTAGTTATGGGTTAAATAATAGAACAGAATGGGTTCTATAGCCTTGGCTGGCAACCAGCCTACCGCAGAAAGCAATGGCAAACTATCACGGGATAATCTTCTGTCCAGTCAGACGTGTCTCTTTCGAGACATGAGCGCCCAAAGCGTATATCACGTATGGCACTTCACTGACTGACAATCTTTAAAGGTTTAGGGTTAACCGTTATTTTTTCTCTTCTAAACTCTGAAAGCCCCTACCTCGAGTGTCTCTTTGGCATTGTACAAAGTGAACGTTTTCTAGTTGCACAGCCTTGCCGCTACGACTTCACTACCAGTGAGGCCCCAACTTCTTTAATGTGTTACGGGATTTGTGACGTGATGACCTCTGCAGTAGAAAATAACCCAAGCAACTATTATGAACCAGTTAGGCGAATGATTCTCATCTGAAATGAATTGTCAGCGGAAATGTTTGTCGTTTTTTGAAAAATAGAAAATTTCTTTTCTTTCCTCTTTGTGCGGTGACAGTTTTGTAGAAGAAGAAGAAGAAGAAGAAGAAGAAGAAGAAGAAGAAAAACCCATCTATATTCAGGCTTAAGTCATAATTAGGCCCCAGATCGAAGGGGCAATCGACAGATCAATCACTCAATCGTGAAGTGAGGAAGAGAATAACCTTAGATTTATTGCATTTTTTGCGCCGTGACAGCTGGAGAATCACGGACTAATTTGTTTTCGTAAACGTCTTCTTCTTCTTCTTCTTCTTCTTCTTCTTCTTCTTCTTCTTCTTCAAATTCTACTTTTTTCTCTTTCAACTCTTCCCCCTCCTTTAAGTTCTTCTTCATTAAATTCTTCTTCTTCTTCTTTAAATTCTACTTCTTCTTCCTCTTCCTGTTTAAATTCTTCTTCTTCTTCTTCTTCTTCTTCTTTTTCATCAAATTCTACTTCTTCTTCTTCTTCCTCCACTTTAAATTGTTCTTCTTCCTTTTTCTTTTCTTTTCTTTTTCATTAAATTCTACTTCTTCTCTTTCAACTATTCTTCCTCCTTTAAATCCTACTTCTTCTTCCTCTTCTTCTTCTTTAAATTTTTCTTCTTCTTCTTTAAATTCCACTTCTTTTTCTTCTTCTTCTATATCAAATTTTACTTCTTCTCTTTCACCTCGTTCTCCTCCTCCTACTTCTTCTCCTTCTTCCTTCATTTTTTTCAAAACTTCTACTTTTTTAAATTCCCTTTAGTCATTTCTTCTTCATATAAAATCTTTCAGGAAATTCATCATTTTCAAATCTTTCTTCTCCAAAGTCTATTTTTAAATTTTTCTTTTTCAAATTAATTTTTTCTTCAAAATCTTATCCTTTATCAAATTACTCTTCTTCAGTTTTTTTCTTTATTTGCCAAATCTTATTCTTCTTCTTTTTCTCTTTCTTCTTTTTAAGCACTTCATCGAATTTTTCAAATTCTTTTTCTTACAATTCTACGTTTTCAATTTAAACTTCGTTTACTTTTTCTTCAAATTCTTCTTTTTTTTTAAATATATTTTCTTCATTTTCTTCAAAAAACTTCTTTTTCAAATTCTTCTTGGACATATTATCTTTGTTTCACTAATTTTTCTCTTTCTTTTTCATCTTTTTAAAAATACTTGATCAAATTCAAATTTTTCAAATCTTTCTCCGTCCAGTTCTTTTTAAAATTGTTTTCGTATTCTTCAAATTCTTCATTTCTAAATATTTTCTTCAAAAAACTTTTTAAAATTCTTATTCGTCAAATTATTTTTCTTTAAAGTTTTTTTTTTCAAAATTAAACTATTTTCCATTTTCCAATTTAAAAAAAAAATGTTTTTTCTTCTCCTGATTCTTCTTACGTTTCTTCTTTTACAAACTTTCCTTCGTCAAATTCTTCTTCCTCTTCTTTTTTGTTAACATTTTCTCCTTCACATATTTTTATTCACTGTTTTGCTCTTCTACTTTCATTCACCACATCTTGATTTAATCACGCATCCATCTTAAATTTTTTATTTCTTTTATTTGTTTTCGTAATTTCCTTTTAACTTCACCATTTCTTATTTACTTTCTCCTTTTTGTTATTCACTCTTCTTCGATTTCCATAAACATAACAACTTTTTTCTCCTCCATTTTTTCTACTACTTTTTCCTTGATGCGTTGTTTTTCTTCTTTTTCCTACCCACGTAATTCTCTTTCATCTTTTCATCTCCTCTCTTATCCTCTTCCTCCTTCTACTTGTTCTTTCTTTCTTTTACTTTCTTCACTCTCACTACACATCTTTATCGTTGCTTCTATCTTTATTTCCTTCTCCCCCACTTCGTCTATTCATTCCTATAGACATTTACCTCACTTTTTCATTCATTGCTTAACTCATTAATTCGTATAATCCTTTTTGCTTCATTTAATTTCGATTTTCTTTTCTTCGCACTTTTATTCCTTCGTATTTCACATTTCTTTCTTCATTTAAATTCATTCTAATTGAATTTTCATTCATTTTATTTTACATTTATTCACTTCTTATCTGTTCTTTCTTGGTTACATTCATTTGTTTTTTCTTTCATTTTTTGCGACAAACTATCAAGTTCGCATCGGTGTTAGCCTTTGCACGAAATATGATCAAGGTAACATGGACGCCATCGGTGGCAGTGAAAGAGGAGAAAAAAGGAAGCGAGTTGTAGGAAAAAGATAAGGTAATTGCCGTCAATATGGCTGCTAGACGCAAGAGTAATTCTCAGTTGCGGGTGACTTCGTCAGGTTATTGGATCGGGTCGTTAGGGGTTAGGGTAAAGTTTTTGATAAAAAGGGTAAAAAGAAAAGGATAAAGAAAAGAAGCAAAAATGCAGAAGTCGTTTCCTCAGAAATAGAGAAAGAGAGAGAAATGAAAAAGAAGTGAGAGTGCAGTTCATATCAATAAACTCTGAAAGTGCCATGAAAAATAACAAAAACGCAAATAAATGTTCAGATAGAAGAAAATACTGAGACACATGAAAGTGAGATAGATATGGACAGATTAAGATAGATAGATACGAACAGATAGATAGATAGATATGTGCAAGCCGAGATAGATAGATAGATAGATAGATAGATAGATAGACATGAACAAGCCGAAATAGATAGATAGATAGATAGATAGATAGATAGATAGATAGATAGATAGATAGATAGATATGAAGAGGCCGAGATAGATAGATAGATAGATAGATAGATAGATAGATGAGATAGATATGAAGAGGCCGAGATAGATAGATAGATAGATAGATAGATAGATAGATAGATAGATAGATAATGCACAATTGAGATTAATCGACAAAAAGATTGATCAGAATAGATTGAGAAATTTCGAGAGACTTAAGGCGTGTGCGTGAGCTTACACACGCACACATACACACACGCACGCACACACACTAACAGAAACACAAACACACGCATATATATATATATATATATATATATATATATATATATTGTCACCATATTACACAGACAATGTCTGTATATTTACGTTGAGACTTTTCTCTCCTATGGCTTCAAATATCAACAAAAAAGATGACCATGTGATACTTCCCCGTAGATGAAGATACGAAAAGATTAATTGAACTTGTGAGATTATCTGATAATTTGCAAACTATTGCATGAGCCTTTGTTCCATACTAAGTGCTATATGAATAATATCCATTGGAAAGATTGTCTATTCTCCAAGAAAACTACACTATACTATATTCTATTATTGAGTCAAGATTTCTACAATAGAATATTTTTTAAATCATTTCAACCCAAGCAAGGTGATGATGTGCAAGTGGCTGCATAGGAGAGTTAAAGTTTTAGGAGGAGAGCGAAGAGAAAGACGAACCAGTTTCTGGGGTGATAGAGAAAGGGCAAGAAAAGGATGTGAACACAGGAATGAAGACAGGTGCGAAGGTAGAGACAAAAAAATCCCCCCCAAAAAACAGAACAAGATACACGCGGTGATGTAGAAAGGACTGGAGTCAAGTAAATAAAAGATGGGAATTGACATTGCATTTAAATTCCTGGAGATTGTAGCCGTCAGGAAAGCAATTATATGGAAGAGAGTTCCACAGGCAGGAAGCGCGAGAAAAAAAGCTGATGGAGTAGAATTGTCGCCTGTATTTGGTTGATCTAACTGTAAAAGAGCGGGACATTGTTGCCAGTCTGGTTGTCCGAGTAAATTCTTCTGGAGGGAGCTTGGCAGAGTAGAAATCATGAGAATATTAATAGAAGAGACAGAGGGAAGCCACATCCCGCCGGTGAGAAAGTGGCTGGAGTCGAGCTGCCAGGTCGGGACCAATCACATTGCAGATCTTCTGTTGTGAACACTGAGACGAACAGCAAGAGCGCCTGACCTCATAAGGCAACAGCACCGAGAAAAATTTCCGGATATACGAGTTCGTATTAATATGAGTTAAATAATGTTTCAGTTACCTACCGTTGTTTAAAATATGGGTAATAAATTTGACTGTCTGGATCAGTTTGTGTCGATCTCTTTGTATTTTTTTTTCATTAGGAAATGGAAGCTCGATTGAATGTCTATGGCAATTAAACCATTTGGGAAGTATTAAACAGGGCTGGTCTACGTCGTTCTATTTTTCTGTTCAGTTTATTTTCCGTTGAAGATTATGCGCATAATTGTACAACTAGCGTGGAATTTCGATCTCTCACCACAACAAAATTTCTCAATGTTTAATCCTCTTCAGCTAAAGAATATAATATTTCATGTACTTAAGCGGCGGTCACCGTCAATTCATGTTTATATGTCTGCTTCAGATTAAAATGTCTAACCTTATCATAAATATGAAGAGTATTTCTTTTGAGGTATGTTTTGTTTTGTTTTTTCCTTAAATACTTGCGATCATTTAAGCTATCATCAATAACTGGATATTACCACATGGTTGCATGAAGTCTGTATAAAATATTTAATAAGCATAATAATAATAATAATAATAATAATAATAATAAGTATAACTATTTAATCCATTTTTTCCTGTGGGGTTTAGCTTCATTTAACCGTTTCCCTCATGACGTCACTTTTACGATATGCTTATATTGTAGTAGATAGGAAATTAAGAATTAAAATTAACTTCTTCACTTTTAAACAAATTCACAATGATGTGTGGAATCCTGGTTTTGCCGCATAGAAAACGATTGACCTCGTGCTTAAAGAAAAAACCGAAACCGGATTTCGTGAGTAGATGTTAAATTGGTTTTCTTATCAATGGGAGTGATTTGCAAGGCTAAAAAAGATTTCGCGATCCAGTGCGAAAAATTTAAATGACTATAAATGACTTCGATCAGTGAGAGAGATATAACTAAAATGTAAAGAGAGAAACTTCAATCACGACTCGGACCTAAGGTCGCGTCGCACATTGTCCTCTTTCTCCTTCTTTCTCGTTTCTTTTACCTCTTCTTCTCCATTCAAAGACATTCCTACCAAACAAACGCTCCTACATACATTCGTACATATGCATCAACTCTTTCCAACAAATTACCACAACCAACATTTCTTTAACTCTTGATATCCTTAACTCATTACTTGTTTCTCATTGAACATTAATTTCTATCAATTCTTGTTATTCTATTCTTTTAATAAATTTCTATTTTAACATGAAAAATGTATATTTTTATTCTTCCACTATTCCATACAATTCCACACATTCTAACGTGCTGACAACCAACCTTCTGATGAAATCCTGATGATGATAACGAAAAGAACTTGATAATTTTGGATAAAACATAAGTTGTGGGGAGTTTGGTTAACTATTATATTGAGAGATATAAATGAAGGTATTTGGGATAAAAAATTAAGAATTAAAATAAACCTTCACTTTTACAAGAATTCACAATAACGAGTGAAATCATGGTTTTCCCCAAACAGAAAATAGATTGAACTCGTGCTTACACAAAAAGTCGAAAACGGATTTCGCAAGTAGATATTAAATTGGTTTCTAACCAATAGGAGCGAGTTGCAAGACCCAGAAGACTTACTGCGATCCAGTAAAAAATTCTAAAGGACTATATAAATGGCTTCAATCAGCATCAGTCAGTCAGTGAGGGATGAAACAACAGAGACAAGCTAAAATGTAATTGTGAGCTTTCAAGTTGACCCGGACATTCGTCCTTCTTCTCTTTCTTTCTCGTGTGCTGATTACATTTACTTCTCCATCTAAAGACATTCCTACCAAACAAAAGCATCTACATACATATGTCAGTCAGTTAAGTGCCATATGTGAAGCACGCTTGGGCGATCATGTCTCGAAAGAGACATGGATGACTGGGCAGAAGATTATCCCGCAGTAGGTTGCCATTGCTTTCTGTAGACTGGTTGCCGACCAAGGTTATAGAACCCAATCTGTCCTGCTATTTAACCCATAACTGGAAGGAGGAGACGAATTAATACCTTTCCCAAGGGCATTTGCGCGTAAGTGAGTGCAATGAATTCAACTGGAATTTGAACTCGGCTCCCCGATTTCTCGTTCCGAGCCGATATCCAGTGCACCACAACGCACATACATATGTACATATGCATAAACTCTTTCCAACAAATTACTACAACGAACATTTCTTTAACTCTTGATACCCTCAACTCATTACTTGTTTCTCATTAAACATTAACTGCTACCTATTCTTGTTATTCTTTCCTTTTAATAAATTCCTATTTTAACTTAAAAAATGTATACTTTATTCTTCTACACTAATCCACACATTCCAACGTGCCGACAATCAACCTTCTGATGTCAAACTTCTGATGATAATAACTTTCTGATAATTCTAGATAAAACTTGTAATTTGTAGGGATTTTGGTTATGTATGACACAAGGCTGAATTAATAAACATTAACCATCTCCCTATAGCTAAAATACTAGAATTTTACTGTTTCCAAAAATGCTAGGGGTTAGGGCAATAATGCCATCTCAAATTTCCAGGAACCTGTTCTATAAAGACAGATAATTTATAGGAACCTATTCTGCTAATTTTATTTTCGATCTGAGAACTAAAACAAAAAAAAAAAAAAATACTCTTTTTTTTCTTTTTATTTCCTTTTTCAATATTCATTTTTTTTTCTTTATCATTATCAGCAACAGTAGTAGCGACTACAGCATATTGTTATTATTAGTAGTAGTATTGTAGTAGTATTAGTAGTAGTATTGTTTTTTTTTCAGTCTTATTCCCTTGGTTGCATTTATTCTAATTACTTCTTTGTCCACATATTCATCTTAGCTCTTCGTTTTACTTCTTTTTCATCCTTCTTTCTTCCTCTTTTTTAAATTTCTTTGGCCTCTTATTCTCGTCCTCTCCTCCATTGTCTTTGACTTATTCTTCGCTTGCCATATTCCCCTCGTCCTTTTTTTTCTCCCGTCTTATCTTCTGTTTTTTTTTCTATTCGTAATCAAACGTCGAGTTCTTTCACCACCCCGTATATCCTTTCCTTTCTTTCCACCTTTGCAACTGTCACCACACCTGTATTCCCACCCTTCTCTTTCTAGTTTCTAACTGGTTCATCTTCCTCTTCAATCTCTTCTACCCAATCTTTTTACTCTTATGTAGCCCCCTGCACATCAGTGGCATTACCGCCTTGCTCGGGGTGATACGATTAAAAAAAATCATTTCATAGTCTCAAAAATAATCAAACCCTTTCTACAATTTAATAGAAAACATTTATTCATTAAGATATTTTAAATTGTGTTCACGCCTTATTTCAGTTAAGAAATTTCATGAATTTTTACTTTAATGTCATCAGCTGTGTTATGGTTCCTTAGCCACATTCGAACTGCATCGTTGCAGTCCCAAAGATCCAATGGAAGATCTATCAAATTTTTGACTAGAAAATCTTCCACATTTTTAACTTCAAGACAATTCCTTTTGTTAGATTTAATTAAATTACTCACATAAAACCCTCTTTCAGCCTACTCAGAACTTACAGCAAAGTTATTAGCTATTTAAAAATTATATATCGGCTATTAATATACAAGATTATTTTCGGATAACCCAACAACCGGTTTGTGAAGCTATTATAATGTTAAGAAGCTGTTCGGGCGAACTCCTCGAACTGGTAGAATGCAATCACTGGGTGTAGACAAAAAAAATTATCCTGTTTATATAGTCAATATTAAAAACAACAAGTTCATGATATTTTTTATACTGTCAGTTCACCTAATATAAGGCCTAAGATTCACTCACTTTAGAGGGTTATTGAGAGAGATTGTTATAAGTGATGCTGAAGGAGGGAGTAAGCAGAACCCATTATGAGGACGTGTAAGATAGATACCAGTTGATTATGGACTTGAAGATATCATGATGTAGTCCTCGGGAGTTTGTTCCACAAAGTAATAGTTCTGGGCAATAAGCTGTCTGAATGGAACTTACTCATTATCAAAAAACAATAGAAATGGGGATGGCTTGTAACCGTGAACATGGCATTGAAGGTTCTGTCAGTGAAAGTGTGAGCTGATACAACAAAAGAATTTAATTCATCTGAGTATCGGCCATAGGAATAGTGATAGAATAGGGAGAGGTTAGCGACATTTGGGAGAAGGGTTGGTGAGCACAAGACTGCACAATAGCTTTTGAACTCTGTCGAAGCTGTAGAACTGAACAGTATTACCCCAGATATGTCAGCAGTACTCCATTCATAGGATATGCGTTGTGGCGCAGAGAAAATCGGAGAGCCGAGTTCGAATTCCAGTTGCATTAACTTACGCGCAAATTCCCCTGGGAAAGGTATTAATCCGTCGTTTCTACCTCCAGCTATGGGTTAAATAGCAGGATAGACTGGGTTATATAGCTTTCATTGATAACCAGTCTACTGCAGAAAGTAATGGCAACCTATTGCGGGAAATTCATCTATCCAGTCAGTCATGTCTCTTTTGGGTTATGATCACTCAAGCACGTATCACGTATGGATCGTAACTGGCTAACTCAGTATAACAGTTCTTCTACTGGGCATAAAATGGGGAATCGGTATTCTATTGTTTTGAAGTACAAATCTGATCCCAACTAATTACAACTTATTAATATATTAGTGTAACATAATCCGTCTTGTCTCTCTCCAACTATGGGTTAAGTAGCAGGACAGATTGGGTTCAATAGCCTTAGTTGGCAACCAGTATACCGCAGAAAGTAATGGCAACCTAGTGTGGGAAATCTTTCAGTTATGTTCCTTTCGAGATATGATCGTGTATGACGTATATCAATTAACTTACTGACTCCATTCTTGGTTTGATCTTGTAAAGATACAGCCTGATAGCAAAAGCTAGGTATTTTCTAGAGTGATTCAGGAAACAGACTATTATTTCAATATCTTTTGCAATGGTATGAATATGCACGTTCCATTTGAGGTGGAAAGAAAGCTTTAGATCCAGTTCAAGGTAAAGAGCTTCTTTGAGGGTTTGATCACTCATCAGAATTGGTGAAAACATAGGCTCAGCTCAATAGTGATTAAATGTTATTAGCATTGTTTTTGGGGGATTGGTTAACATACACTGGTTATCCAGATATTTGGAGGTGCATCTGTACAATATAGTGTCATCAGCATATATATTTACTAAAGACCCGAGAATGTTTTTAGGTAGATCGTTAATATAAAGCAAAAAGGGGATAGCAATGATGAAAGAGACTTGGGAACGCCATAACTGAACTCATGTGCATCCAATGACTGGCTATTAAAAACGAACTTCATAGACTTACCTAGCAGAAAGGACTTGTTAACTGAGAGGACTCTACCCCACAATATTTCATAGCATGTTTGTGTAGCGGTCCCTTGTGTCACAATTTGACAAAGGTTTTCCAGGTGTCTTGGGCGATCATTCTCGAGATATGTTTATTTTCAAGCGCTTCCCTGATTAATAGTTAAGACATTAGCAGTGGACAGAAGAGTGAAAACGATACTATTTGTTGAGCAGGAGTTTCTTTTTGCTGGAGTGTTCAGCAACTTTCTTTATGATAGCTTCAAAAAGTTTGCTAATGACACGTAGGAGGCTGATTGGGCGATATTGTGATGGGAAGGAGGGTTGATATGCGTTTTTGTACACGGGGCACACAATAGAAACTTTCGATGGGATTGGGAAACAAAATTTCAAGGCAGCGACTAAAGAGCTTCACCAAGATTGGAGACAGTTTTGGCACAATGTTCCCGAGAATAACTACATGAATTTTTGTCCGGATCAGTAGCCTACGTAGAGTCAAAGCTTTTGATGTCTGGAAACTTCTCGAGTCAATAAAATGATATATTCTTTTTCAATCGTTTCACCCCAAGCAATGCGGCACCGCCACTGATGCGCAGGGGGCTACATAAAAGAAGAGTAAAAGTTTAAGCAGGAGAAGAGCGAAGAAAAAGACGAGCCGGTTATAGGCGATGTCAGAGAAAGAGCAAGAGAAGGACGTCAATATCCGTGTGATGAGAGTTTCGAGGGTAGAGTGAAAAAGGGAAATTGTATTTAAATTCTTGGAGATTGTAGCCGTCAGGAAGCAAGTATTCGGAAGGGAGTTCCACAGGTGGAAAGTGCGAGAAAAGAGGCTGAGAGAGTAGAAGTGAAGACTGCATTTGGTTGATTTAACTGCAAAAGGGTGGGACCTTGTTGCAAAACTTGGGGAAATCAGGTATGAAATGATCTTTGCCTTCTAACAAAGGCAGTTCTTAACAAAGAGCTTAACATTATCTGACAAGGATGAGATAACCTCAGGGCCATTTACGAGAGAGGACACTGCCGGTTTGCTACTACTGAATATTTCGTTTGCGATTTTATAGAACTAGAGATATTCAAGTTGTTTGTTCCCTACTTAGGCTTGGATGGCCTGCGCATCGCTGATTTTTACATTTTCCAGGACTCTTTTGTGCGCACTTTTGAATGAGACAAGGGTTTTGCTACACCGTTTCTCAGAACCAGCAGTAGAGGTTACGGTAATGGTTCGGCCGCAGTACATTCAGGCGTGACCCAGGGCTGGGAAGGACCGAGACAGTTGAAAAATGTTTGTGGAAAATTTTTAACATTGTACTGTTTATACACAGATTTGTTGGACATCTCATTATTTTCTTCTTCTTCTTCTTCTTCTTCTTCTTCTTCTTCTTCGTGTCATGCTTCTTCAGAAGGCATCATCTCATTCACATTGCTCTAATATTAGATTCCTTCTTTACCAATTTGATTGGACCCTTCAACCATCACTTTGCTCTATCCAAATTTTCAGTCAATTTCTGTCTTTCCCGTCGAAGAACTTTCCATTTTTTAAAATTTCCTTATTTTAAGGTATCATGCATTTTGCAAGGACATGGCTCTACGGATTTATAAAATGAATATTTTATTATATCCGTGGTATAATTATGCTAGACCTCTGTACGAATTCAGTCAGTTAAGTGCCAGACGTGAAACACGCTTGGGCGATAATGTCTGGAAAGAGACATGACTGACTGGGCAGAAGATTATCCCGCAGTAGTTTGCTATTGCTTTCTGTTGTAGACTGGTTGCCAGCCAAGGCTATAGAACCCAATCTATCCTGTTATTTTACCCATAACTGGAAGGAAGAGACGGATTAATACATTTTCTAAGGGTATTTGCGCGTAAGTGAATGCAATGAATTCAACTGGGATTTGAACTCGGCTCCCTGATTTCTCGTTCTGAGCCGATATCCACTGCACCACAACGCACATCTGTACGAAGTAGGATACTGAAAAGTTCTCGGTTCAACCAAGGGTGATTAACTTCAAAATTCAGATTCAAATTTGGGAAAAATAAGTTGAATCTTGTATAACTGATTATTTTGCATCTATCCGACTTTCTGAGATTAAATATTTTCATTATTCCATATTTTCTTCAGATTGGTCAGTCAGTTGAGTGCCATAAGTGATACGCGCTTAAGCGATCATGTCTCAAAAGGGACATGACTGACTGGGCAGAAGATTATCCCGCAGTAGGTTGCCATTGCTTTCAGATTAGTAAGGATGCTACGGATATCGTGGACTGAGCATGCAAGCAACGATGAGGTGTTGGAAAGAATGGCAACAAAAAGGAAATTAATACTGAGCATCAGGAAGAGACAACTGAAGTTCCTGGGACATGCAATAAGGAAGGAGAGCTTGGAGAACCTGATACTGACTGGCCAGGTAGAAGGAAAGAGAGACAGAGGAAGGCAGCGGATAATATATTTGCAGGGCCTGATCAAGTGGATGACGGAACGGGGGTTGCGAGGTGTAACAGGAGCAAACATACTAAGAGCCACAAGGGATAGGTAGACGTAGAGAACCATGATCACCTACGTCCTGAAGGGACAGGGCACAAAGAAGAAGAAGATAGTAAAGTATGTGACAAGTCATCTCAGGCGATCTCTTGAAGATAATGACTTGCTCTATGCAATGTTTTTAGTTTTCTTCTGGTACATCTGTTAAACGGATAAAAAAGTTTATGATTCGATTGATCCAATTTTTAAATCGAGTATTTTGAAAGAAAGTCCAAGTGTGTGAAGCAGGCCTTTGGAATTGCATGCTGTGACTATGAAGTTTTCCTGTTTCATAATATTGTGTTTAATGTTTAAAAGGAATATTTTGTTACACCAATGCTCCTTCGAGGTTTGGTGTTAAGATGTTTGTCTTCTGCTTAAAGACGTTTTAAAATAATTTCTTTATAAGTAAGGCAATAAAGCCACTAGGACACAAAGAGCAACTGAGAATGAGAGAATATTAAAAAGGCATTATTAATAAGAAAGAACAATAACAGAAGAGGATTTAAAATGACAAAAAATAATGATTGGCATTTCATTAAAATTCTGGAAGATCAAAACTGACTAGAAAGTAGGAAGCCGGAAGAGAAGTTCACAAGCGAGCAGTGCCCGAGAAGAAGCAGTTAGCATAGGACTTACGGTTGCATCTTTTCATTTCAACTGTAAAGTTAAACAAAGAATGTCTATAGAAGAAACGCCGAAATCTTATCGGTTGTGACGTGCTACTTAAAACAATAAAAAAGGATACTACCGATTTACATTGCTGGCCACTTGTAGATATTCGATGGATTAAAATAAACCATGCACAAAGCCTGAGCCACGGAACACTTACTTATCAGCGTTAACTGGTATCAGTAAGATCAAAACTCACCGTACACCACATATTCAGCTATCTTAAATATCTAGTCAGAATTAGATAAGCCATTGAGGTTGATAAACCGTAAAACAAAATAAACCAAACCTATCCGAGAAGCTCATATAATGTTTTAGATGAGGGGCGTTGTTCTTATCAAAGACTAGCAGTATATCCCGGTGTTGCTCGGGTGTAATGAAAGCTTTAAAACTAATCCATAGTCCTGGAGCTCAGACTCAGCCTAAAGAATATTTGTGTGAAGTTTGGTGAGGATCGGATAAAAATTGTGTATTTGTATAAAGGACATACAGACAGATAAACAGACACATACACAAACACCTTGCCTTTTATATATATATATATGATCGATTTTCTGCACTATTGTAAGAACTGCAACCTTGAAACTTCTGAATATCATTTCTTATGTCTTTGTCTATGAGTGTATCAAATTTGATTAAAATCGAACCACTCCTTCTATAACCCGATTTTTTCGATTATCGATTTTCGATATTTATAGGGGGGACCTCGACACAAAACCTAGCTAAGAACGCTCGCAGACGCTTATAGTACAACTGTGTAAATTTTCAAGAAAATCGGTTCAGCCGTTTCGGAGTCTATAGGTAACGAACACACACACACATACACACAGACACAGACACAGACACAGACAAAGTTCCATTTATAAATAAGTTTAGATTTAAATTTAGATAGATTCCAAAGGAGAGTCTGTAATGTGATAGGTACTGATCTGGCGACTCGACTGCAGGCACTTCACCATCGTCAAAATGTGACCTCCCTTTGTCTCTTCTACAAATACTTTCATGGCTTCTGCT
Organism: Ascarosepion bandense; assembly: GCA_037127315.1. NCBI lineage: Eukaryota > Metazoa > Mollusca > Cephalopoda > Sepiida > Sepiidae > Ascarosepion > Ascarosepion bandense. Next base: position 1,048,633 of record JBBBDQ010000920.1, on the reverse strand, counting down.
CGGATGAGCCTAAGTCACTGATGCCTCCTCAACAAGTCTTTACTCGTGCAACCAGACTGGCAACTGGGTCCCACCCATTCACAGTCAAGTTAGCCAAATGCAGACGACAATTCTACTCCTGCAGCTTCCTCTCTCGCACTTCCCGCCTGTGGAACTCACTCCCGTATTCTTGCTTTCCTGACGGCTACAACCTCCAGAAATTTAAATGCAAAGTCAATACTCATCTATTAACTACTGGCCTCTAGCTCTCTCCCCTCCCCTGTATAACCTTCCCTTTCTCCACCTATGTATCTGTCATCGCACCTGCTTTCTCAGCTTTCTATTGTTCCTTTCTAACTAGTTTGTACTCCTCACTCTTTTCTAATTAATCTTGTTACATTTATGTAACCCCCTGCACATCAGTGGCGTTTCCGCCTTGCTCGGGGTGAAATGATTAAAAAAAAAAAAATTCCAATGCTATCAATCGGAATTGTCAGTAAATCATCATAATCTACAGCAGATGGTTGTTCGGATCCTGTTCTTTGAATTGGCAAGACTTCTTCTTCTTCTTCTTCTTCTTCTTCTTCTTCTTCTTCTTTTTTGTGCTATGTCTCTTCACGGCGTAGGCAATCATGGCCTTCCACATCTGACTGTTCCTTGTAGCTCTTAACACCTCTTCTTCTGTTACTTTTCTCAAGCCCTACTCCGCCATTCATCTGCTCAAGTTCACTAAATATGTCATGCGTTGTTTTCCCATGTATCTCTTTCCCTCTACCCGTTCCGTGAGTATCAGATTCTCCAAGCCCTCCTTCCTCACTACATGTCTCAGAAACTTTAGCTGTCTTCTCTTGATGTGAAGTATCAGTTTACTTTTTGTTTCCATCATCATCATCACTAGCCTCAAAAAGCTTAAACAAGTTTTGGGCGGGTCGATAATATATTGTTTCATTTCTGCTAATTCTGCTTGAAACTTTAACCCCGTTTAAAATAATGCCTTGAAGGCAACATATTATCAATACACAATGTATGCACTCTTATAACAAGGCGGAAACAAAAGACACAATGGAATAGAACTGGTCAAACTTCAATGAAAAATCTGATAATGCATTGAAATTGGTTTGGAGATCGCACTGAAGGGTGATACTTCAAGTCACAAGGTTCTAAAGAAATAATGGAGTTACTGTTAGTAATCAGACAGACTTTTATCTATTTAAACGTTAGTTTTAGTGGATACTCATATTTGAATAGACGTTCCGTTTATTTATTAAACAGTATATTTATGTAGTCTACCGGCCTGAATATTCAAGAAATCTTAATCTTAAGATATATAAACAATGTTAAAAACAATCTTTAAAGTATCCGCTAAAAATATTTAAAGTGATATATATATATATATATATATATATATAAAGAGAGAGGGAGAGAGAGAGAGAGAGGGAGAAAGAAAGGAAGTGCATGTATATATAAAATCTATCCATCTCACTATATATACTACCGATCATAATTATCAGGCCACCCCAGTGATTTAAAAAAATGATGTATTGCATAGAATCTTTTTGTATTTATTGCCATGTTAATAATTGTAAATGAAAATAGAATGGTTCTTTTGTTAATACTGTACAATAACATGTGTGTCAAGTGAATTTATAAACATTTAATAATTACCTATATTGCAGTTTCATCGATGAAAGAATGAAGAAAATTTAAGGTGATTCGGACGAGTTCATCATAGCTTCTATGTCTTGTAAAATTTTGCAAAGTAATAATAACAAAAGAATCATTCTAATTTAATTTAGATTTATCCACTTAAAAATAATATGAAATACATCATTTCTTTTAAAAAACTGTGGTGATCTAATATTTATGGCCGGTAGAATATATATATATATATATATATATATACGCAGAGTGAGATGGATAAATTGCCGTCTGAATACGCAAAAATGATATTAAAAAAATCTTGAAATACAAAAGAGTAAATTTATTCCATAAAATTGCTATTATGTTTAACAATGGCTTCTTGACAATTTCAGAATCTCCTGCAATTCTTCTGGGCGATATCCTTGTGTAAGTTGTTTAATGCTGCCATGATAGTTGCCTTCAGTTCATCTTTAGTCTTACAGGGCGTTTTGTTGGTCCCTCGATCAACTGAACCCCACATAGAATAATCAAGAGGACTGTAGTCTGGGGAGTTATGGGGCAAGATATAAGGCGTTATATTGTAACAGAAATTGTCTGACAGCCATGACTCGGTTATCCTTTTTGTGTAACATGGTGCAGAGTCCTTTGGTTAGACGGAGGGTCTTCAAGCAGTCACCCTCTTGACCCAGGAAGCAGTATCTCTTCAAGTCACTTGAGGTAAGTCTCCGTGTTGAATCTGATTCCATTACTTACAAATTCAGGAGTTCTTTTCTTACCAGAACGATCAGAGTGGGTTTTTCGAACTGCAGTACCTTCGAAGTCGCCATTAGACTCATTTAACTCATTCCGAATACTCTGCACTGTCCTTAGAACGACATCTAAACATTCTGAAACCTTAGTACTTCCAGCGAACATTCAAAGCAGTACAGCATACCATTTCCAATTTTCTAGTGGACTGAATTGGCGTCATGGTGCTCCTTTTCTCACACACAGTGCCCAACTGACCCTACTGACCCTACTATACTGTATTATAATCATATAACCTCATTTATATATATATATATATATATATATAATCATATCGCCCCAAGCAAGGCAGTGTACGGTCACTGGTGCGCAGGGGGTTACAGAGGAAGAAAATTATGAGAAAGAATGGTGACAGGTTATAGAGGGTGTCAGGAAGTGGGTAAGAGAAGGATGAGGATACTGATGAGAGTGGAGTGGACGGAGAAAGGAGCACGAGAGAGAGAATGCGTGCGAGTTAGTGAGATAGGAGATGACTATCGACTTTACATTTAAATTATTCGAGATTGTAGCTGTTGGGGAAGCAAGTAAACGGAAGAGAATTCCACAGGCAGGAAGTGCGAGAAAAGAAGCTGATGGAGTAGAATTTAAGTAGTGGCAAAATCAAGAACAATTAACGCGTAGTAAAGAAAATTAAAAATATGAAATGGCGACATTTAACCCATTGCAATCTGAAGTTATGCGTGTAGGGATTGTATAAAAGTTTTATATTTATGGCAAATAGTGTTCAAAATAGTATTTTAATTGTAATCCATAATATTCTATATATATATATATATATATATATATATATATATATACACTCCCAAACGATAAATTACATATACATTAGTTTACTTTTAAAAGCCAAATTTTGCAAATTATCAATTAGACAATCCGTCGTCATTTTTAATGCTTGCAACGATGTCTCCATTATCGACAGGATTCTTGAAAATAATTCTATCATATCGCAAAGGTTCAAACATCAGTTAGACACTATGTCGTCTCTGTGAATGCTTGCAATAAAATCTCCATTACATTATCAACAAGACTCTAGAAAATATTTCTTCCATATCGTAAAGGCCCAAATATTGTCAGTTGGACACTATGTTGTCTATAAAGGCTTGCAATAATGTTTCTATTTTCAATAAGTTTGTAGAGAAGATTTCTTTCATATCGCAAGTGTTCAAACTTCTCAGTTAGATATACAACCATTTAGTAAAACTTTGCAAGAATGTATTCATTCTCAACTACGTACTACAAAATATTGCCTTATTTCCATATTACTGATACTCAAACTTATCTTTTCTTCTTCTATGTGCCCTGTCCCTTCAGGACGTAAGCGATCATGGCTTTCACGTCTCCCTATCCTTGGTGGCTCTTACACCATACAACCCTCGTTCCGTCATCTACTTGATTAGATCCTTCAAATATGTTATCCGTTGCTTTCCCCGGTCTCTTTTTTCCCTGTATCTGGCCTGTTAGTATCAGGTTCTCCAAGCCCTCCTTCCTCATTGCATGGCCCAGAAACTTCAGCTATCTTTTCCCGATGCTCAGTATTAATTTCCTTTTTGTTTTCATCATTTCTAGGACCTCATCATTGCTCACATGCTCGATCCATGATATTCGCAGCATCCTTCTGCAGAACCAGATTTCAGTTGCTTCAAGTCTCTCCTTCATCTCTGATGATTTTGTCCAGAATTCAGTGAGACTCTGAAAAAATAATGTCTTTTTTATCAAAGATTTCTTAGAAAATATAAGCATTCTTTCACATCGAAGATATTACAATTTATTAGTTAGGCACTCCACCATTCACGGTCTTGCGATAATGTCTACGCTATCACCGGTGTCATAGACAATATTGACTTTCTTTCATGTCGTAAATAATGATTTCGTCATAAACAGTTTTTAGAAATTGTTGATTTAATATTCATATTTTTACTTGTGATTTTTTAAAATCATTTCACCCAAATCAAGGTTGGACCGCCACTAGTGCGCAAAGAGTTCTTCTTTATATGCCGCGTCCCTTCAAAACGTTAGTGATCATAGCCCTCCACATCCCGCATCCCTTGTAGCGTTTAACACCTTTTCCTTCCAAACCCTGCTCTGTCCTCCACTTGCTCAAGCCTTTCAAGTATGTCATGCGTTGCTTTTCTCTGTCTCTCTTTCCCACTATCCGACCTGTGAGTATGAAATTCTTCAAGCCCTACTTCCTCATTACGTCTCCCAGAAACCTCAGCTATCGCTTACTGATGTTATGTATTTTTCCCTTTTTGTTTTCATTCTCTCCAAAAACTTGTTGTTTCTCACATGTTGGGTCCATGGTATCGTCAGCATTCTTCTGTAGAAACACATTTCGGTTGTTTAAAATCTTTCCTTTATCTTTGGTGAGATTGCTCAGCATTCGCTGCCATATTGAAGAACAGACATCACGTAAGAATCCAGTAGTCTTTCCTTTGTTTCCAATAAAATTTTCCTGTCACTTAATACTCTACTCAGCTTCTGAAATGCTTTGTTTAACTGTCCCGATACTCTTTCGGGTCTCAGCATCGCACTTTCCGTCCTCTGTTAGAACTCTTCATGGATCTTTATATTTCATTACTTGTTTGACTTTAATATCCCCGACATGTAATTGGCATTTTGGGCTTCTCTTTTTACTGATGACCATGCATTCAGATTTCTTGTAGATTATATGTATCTTTCCGCTCTCTTTAGCTACTTTCTGTAAGAAGTGTTGCAGTTTCTATTCCATGTCTGCTATCAGTACTGTATCATCTGCGTATCTTATATTATTCAGATTGTAGCCGCTACTAATGTACCCTGGCAGTACTTCTTGATCTCTCAGAATTGCACTTTTCTTTCTCTGTTAGAACACTTCCCATTTAGTTAAATTTCTGCAGCTGCTTGAGTTTAGTATCTCCGGCCTGTAATTGGCATTTTGGGCTCTTTTTGCTGATGACTCGCTTTTTTTTGCTACCTTCTGTAGACGGTCTTGTAAATTTTTTTCCGTGTCTGCTATTAGTACTCTGTTATCTGTGTATCATATATTGTTAAGATTGTGGCCATAAATGACGAATCCTGACAGCACTTGTAGTTTTCTAAGAATTGCCTCGCTGTATAGGTTGAATTAACCAACATCTAAGAAGACACATCATTGACTTACACCCCTTTCTATATTTGTATATCTGATGAACTCTTTTCCTGTGCGTATACAGGTGGTTTGCTGCTATTATAAGTTCTTGATTATCCTAATGTTTGTCCCCAATATTTCAATTTGCCGAACTTCTTTATTATGTCCTTGTGGTGTACTTTGTTTAACTCGTTTGTGTAGTCTATAAAGCACAGGTACACTTACTCTGAATTTGTATTTTTTTTTACAATGAGAGAAAAGACTGGGTACAGGAGGTATTAAAGAAAGGAGAAAAGATAAACGGGACTTAAGAGGACAAAAGGAGGCAACTGATGTTGCATTTAAATTTTTAGAGATTGTAGTTATCAGGGAAGGAAGTAAACCGAAGTGAGTTCTACATTTTGGAGGTGTAAGAAAAGAACATGTGGATTTGCTTTGTGATGCAGTGGATATCAGCTCGGAACGAGAAATCGGAGAGCCGAGTTCGAATTCCAGTTGAATTCATGGCATTCACTTACGCGCAAATACCCTTGGAAAAGGTATTAATCCGTCTCTTCCTTCCAGTTATGGGTTAAATAACAGCACAGATTTGGGTTCTATAGTCTTGGTTGGCAACCAGTCTACCGCAGAAAGCAATAGCAACCTACTGCGGAATAATCTTCTGCCCAGTCAGTCATGTCTCTTTCGAGTCATGATCGCTCAAAGCGTGTATCATGTATGGCACTTAACTGACTGAAGAAAATAAACTTTTGGAGTAGAAGTGGCGGTTACACTTTACTATTTCTACGGTAAAAGGATGGGACCTAGATGCCAATCTAGTATCACGCTTAAATTCACATGGTCATGGCACCACGGGAAAAGCTCGTAATAGGAGTTGCTATGAAAATACTTGTAGAAAAAACCGAGAGAATCCACTTCACGTCAATAAGAAAGTGATTGAAGTCGAGGTGCCACATCAAGACCGATTACATTGCAGATTCTTCTTTAGATTTTGTGGAGAACCTCGAGATGAATAGCAAGAGCACTCGACCAGATATGGTAACAGTTTTCAATGCACGAACGAATGGTAGATTTATAAGACAGATTCTGACGAGAAAAACATTTTAATAACCGTTCTATAATTAATTTATTTCTATTACTATTACTACTTATACTACTTATACGAATACTATTCCTAATACTACTACTAATAACAGGAAACACAGCTTATGTTATAATAATATAATCATACCTGTTAAATTAAAGGAAAACGGATATATTTAAATTTCAGATTGAATTTCAGTTTGAATTTCTATGAAGAAATCAAATAGAAATGTTATTGGAACATGTCGCTTATGTTTCGTCCATTAGGCCTTCTCTGATAGATGTGTTAAACTTTGAACATATTTGAACACAAGTTGTTAAAAATAATAATAATAATCATTGGCGATTCTACCGGGTAAGGCAGAAGAGGTCAAACCCCCTAACGAATATTTACCTACTTTTATAAGCTTTAACAAATTTTAAAACTGATTAGTCTCAGATTTCGATAAGATTTGATCTTCAATACTTTTCGTCCTTCAGAGGCTTACGGCCATATCATGTTGAATACACCGGTTCTCGCTCGATCACCGAAGTTAAGCAACGTTGAGCCTGGTCAGTACTTAGGTGGGTGACCGCTTGGGAATACCAGGTGCTGTAAGCGTTTAGTGACGGATGTGCGTTGTGGTGCAGTGGTTATCGGCTCGGAAAGAGTAATCGGTGAGCCGAGTTCCAGTTGAATACCCTGCATGCACTTAAGAACTGGTACTCTTGGAAAAGATATTAATCCATCCCGTCCCTCCAGTTATGGGTTAAATAACAAGGGTAGGACTTGGGTACCGTGCCCCTTAAAAACCAATCCCAATGAATCTTGATATTCGAAAAGAAAAAAAGTATTACTGGACACAAAACAACAATAAATTGTTGAAAGAAAAAGGTATTACCAGTAATAAAATTTATTTGGCAAGAAATGACCCGCCGAGGTTGATATGCCATAAAACATCAACAACCTTCTTCAGAACGTATTGGTGGTAATATTACCCTTTGATTTTGTTTTGAAATTAACCTCTCCCGTGTTTCAACAGCTGGAAAGTGGAAAAGAGGCCAAGACTATGAATGAAAAGTTATTCAGTTTAATTTAGTGAAGTAACATACTTATACTCAAACTCATTCCTAAGTTGTGTATGCGATGGGGGGCGGGTAGTATGAAAATGAAAATGTTTGAGTTTGCCTCCCTTCTCCTGATAAGAATCTCGGACCCTACGTGTCCACCTACTTTCAGAGTTCCACAATCACCACTGATAATAATAAAAATAATATACAAAGATGTTACCCAGATATCGTGATCAATGGCCACAAAAACAGATTTTCCTTTATTATTGACATGGCAGTCTCTGCAAAATGCATCTTTGAAACTTGAATCTGGAAGTGGAAACCTAAAACATGTGGCACATGTGGACATCAATAATTCCAGTTATAGTTGGAGCCCTTGGCTTGATTTGAAAATGTTCACATAAACTCATTGAATGGATAACCTCTCTTAAAGAAATATTGTTAGACATTCGAAGTCCTTTATTACTGTAAAATGTGTGTAAGTTTAACTTGTTTTATTTTTAATTTTTAAGAAGTTGTTCCGTGGAAAATGTCATAATGCCATTGCTGACCTTAGGCCTCTTGTTTGGTTCCGGAATGACATGAGTATACAACAAAAATTCAAGGAAATAATTATAATGCCAATAATAATCATAATAGCAAAATTCCGTACCATTAACATTCCTCGAACGGTTATCTTTCACTTTTTTGCTATGTTTTCGTTGCATTGAAGGATGATAACACAAACGAGAAATATATGTAACGTGGGGTGACGTAGTCTTGCTGAATTCTGTAGTGAGAGAATAAAGCTCGCTCTTACTATCACTCTTTCTATTTCTCTGACTCTGCATTTATCAGAGCCTCGCCACAAAGGAAGCATGTAGCAATCACAAGACCAATTTTTACGTTTGGCATTCCGGGTGTATACGCTCGAGTAAAAATTCCCTGTAGACTTTTCCCTTCGGCATAGCCCCGTCTTGGTTCCTCTTCACCCGAAAGCAGAGAGTCCAACAAGGTCAGAGGTTTGTATCTCTCTGACAAAAATTATTTTCTTTTACTGAGCCTCCCTACAAGGAAAAATTCTCTCTAGACACTGCTTAAGCGAGATCGAGTTTTGTATGCTTTTCTCCAGATGAGACTCTGTTATTCGAGATAGCCTCGTTTGGGTTAATCTCCGACGAAGACAGAGAGGTCAGAGGTTTGGATATTTACCAGAAAGTCCCCACTGACGCCGGAGGTGACACAAAGGTGATCATTTAAAGTAGGAATTCCGAGCCTGTAAGCTCAGGCAAAATTTTCTCTTACTACTTTGCATAACTCCGTTTGGATTCTTCTCAGCTCGTAGGCAGAGAGTCTAACAAACCCAGAGGTTTTAATCTCTCTAACGAACGGCATCAGTATTTATGCTACTGGAGTTTATCTCCACAGCACTTTTATAATCAGACTAGCAGTATAGCATGGCATTGCTCGGGTGTAATGAAAGTTTTAAAACTAATCCATGGTCCTGGTCATGGACTCAACCTAAAGAATATTTGTCTGAAGTTTGGTGAGAATCGGATAAAAATAGTGGATTTGTATAAAGCACACACACAAACATCTTGTCATTTATATATATATATATATATATATATATATATATATATATATATGATCGATTTTCTGCACTATTGTAAGAACTGCAACATTGAAACTTCTGAATATCGTTTCTACGAGTGTATCAAATTTGATTAAAATCGGACCACTCCTTCTTTAACCCGATTTTTTCGATTATCGATTTTCGATATTGATCTGGGGTACCTCGACACAAAATCTAGGTAAGAACACTCGCAGACGCTTATAGTACAACTGTGTAAATTTTCAAGAAAATCGGTCTATAGGTCTATAGGTAACGGACACACACACACACACAGACACATACACACGCAGACAGACAAAATTCCATTCATAAATAAGTTTAGATTGAGATAGATGTTTTTCAGGCTATCAACACCAGATCCAGAAATAGGCGTTCAAATCACGGTAAAAAAAAAAAAATTCAAATTTTTAAGCTAAATGGAGTTTTAGTAATTGAAAAGCAAATTAGGTACAAATTCGAAGAACGACTTCATAAACAGTAAATATAAATATTATAATATATATATATATTTTTTGACATGAATACGAATGCAATGAGGGATAGGTTAGCCTGAAAATTGTGTTGTATCCAGTAAAAACGTGGGTGAGTCTATCTATCTTAGAATCGGCATTCAACACCCGGGTGCCTCACTAGAATTGAACATAGACTGCTGTTGCTAAATGTAAATATGTAATTATCTGATTCGCCTAACCAAGTCACAAGGATCAGAGACACCGAGATAAATGTAAATTTCAAAAGTTCACAAATATACTAATTGCTAGGAGTGATAAAAATGTAAAAGCTTTCAACTTCCGGTTTATATGGGGTGCTTATTAATCTTAAAGGACATATTCAAAATTGCCTTCGACATACACAGGACGCTAGACATTGAGACTGCAGGCAAATTTATGTATGTTTTTTTCTATTAATTATCATGGATAAATAAGCAGATTAATAGAAAATAGACTTAGTTACACACACACACACACACACAAACACACACACACACACACATATATATATATATATGTATAGTGTAAAGCTGATAGACTGTTTGAAGCCAAACATGGCGACTTTCGTTTGTTTATTGGTAAAAAGGTACTTAAGGCAAGCAGGCTTTGCCATAAAGTGTTCTATGTCAGAGATTATGTTAAAGCATTAATAGAATTAATATAGAAAAACTGTTACTTAACTGATATGCGTCACTTCCGTCATGCCGACATCGAAGTTTCGTGAACGTATAAGAAAGTGCTCACGCATCAGGGATCGTCCCTCTTTTGGTTGCCATTTTTCAATATTTGTGTGTTAATACACTACCGGACATAATTATTAGCCCCCCCCCCCCAGTGTTTTAAAAAAATGATGTATTTCATAATACTTTTAGTATTTATTGCCAATCAATAATAAATGAAAATAGAATAGGTTCTTTTGTCAGTACTGCGCAATAACATGTGCATCAATTGACTTCATGAATATTTAATTATTACCGATATTGCAATTACATCAATGAAAGAATGAAGAACATTTAGGGTGATTCAGACGAGATCATCTTTGCTTTTTTTTTTAATCATATCACCCCGAGCAAAGCGGTATCGCCACTGATGTGCAGGGGGCTACGCAAGAGTGAAAAGATTTGGAAAAGAGAAAGCCGGAAACCACATCCTAAACAGGGAACAAGGGATGAGCCTCTATACCTGTACAATAGACGTGGGTGGAGTGTGTACCGGGCGATAGTTTAGTCTATCTATTCCAATAGAAAAAAATAAAAAATAAAAAATAAGAAAAAGAAAAGTGAAAAGATTGAAAAAGAGAAAGCCGGAAACCACATCCTAAACAGGGAACAAGGGATGAGCCTCTACACCTATACAATAGACGTGGGTGGAGTGTGAACCGAGCGATAGTTTAGTCTATCTACTCCAATTGAAAAGAAAAGAAAAAGGAGGGGCGTTGAGCTAATTAAGTTTTAACTTAGTTAAAGTCCATTAAATAAATTTCTTTGAAAAAAATACAAGACAAAAATAGCACTCGTTCAAATAAGTATGAAACTTTTAAAATTAGCCACAACAAAAAAATTAAAATAAAATCAAAGCAAAATCATGACTTACTATTAAAGTTGTTCCCAACCTAATAAAACACGTGCTTAAACCAGTTGATAGAAGAATTATTTTATCTTTTTTGCTTCCTTGCCTTGTAAAATTTTGCAAAGTAAAAATAACAAAAGAACCATTCTATTTTCATTTAGAATTAAGCACTTGGCAATAAATACTAAAAATAGTACGAAATACATAGTTTCAAATCTACAGGGCGCGATGGGTAAATTGTCGCTATTTGCCTTGCAAAATTTTGCAAAGTAATCATAACAAAAGAACCATTCTATTTTCATTTAGAATTATCCACTTGGCAATAAATACTAAAAATAGTATGAAATGCATCATTAAAAAAAAATACTGGGGTGGCTTAATAATTATGGCCGGTTATGTATAATGTTTTGGAATTGGTGTTGTCTGCTACTTTTTTGTTTAAGTCTGTCTCCGAGTAATTGTTTTCTTTATGAACGCTATCTTATCTGCTTATCTTATTTATATTTATCTTTTCCTTTCTTTTTCTTGTCCTTTTCTGCTGATTTTTAAAGAATACTGGCTTTTCATTGATTTATTATTTTGTGGTGTGTTGACTGCTTGGCTTTAAGGGTGACGTTATATAGATGATAAATGTTACTAAAACGTTAGAGATCTGCGTTGAATCCAAATTGCAAAAACACCCGGAAGTAGTATAACTCATGGAACGAGAGCAATTTACCCAAGTGACCAAAATAAAGAGTTCGGTTTAAAATTCCACTTACCTGATGAAGGTCGAAGCGTAACACTCCCACCTCCGAAACGTCGTGAATACGACAATAAAGATGAGATCAACATTCTGAACAATGTAAATAATGTTAATACCTCATCTCAGAAGCATTAGCCAGTCAGTTAAGTGCAATACATGATACTCGTTTGGGCGATCATATCTCGAAAGAAACATGACTGAATAGGTTTCCATTACTTTCTGTGGTAGACTGGTTGCCAACCAATGCTATAGTACCCATAGCGGGAGGGAGAAGAGACGGATTAATACGTTTCCCAAGGGTATTTGCAGATATGTGGATGCAACGAATTCGACTGGAATTTGAACTCTGCTCTCTAATCTCTTGTTTCCGTGGCGATATCCACTACACCACAACTCGCAAGTACGCTTGGAAAAAGTAACAATCCCTTGCTTCTCCCTCAAGCTATAGTTTAAATAGCAGGATAGATTGGATTCTATAGCCATTCTTTGTTTAACTTTACAGTTGAAATGAAAAGATGCAACCGTAAGTTCTATGCTAACTGTTTCTTCTCGGGCACTGCTCGCTTGTGAACCTCTCTTCCGGCTTCCTGCTTTCTAGTCAATTTTGATCTTCCAGAATTTTAATGAAATGCCAATCATTATTTTTTGTCATTTTAAATCCTCTTCTGTTATTGTTCTTTCTCATTAATAATGTTTCTTCTAATATTCTCTCACTCTCAGTTGCTCTTTGCGTCCTAGTGGCTTTATTGCCTTACTTATGAAGAAATTATTTTAAAAAGTCTTTAAGCAGAAGAAGAACATCTTAACACCAAACCTCGAAGGAGCATTGGTGTAAGAAAAGATGCCTTTCAAACATTAAACACAATATTATGAAACAGGAAAACTTCATAGTCACAGCATGCAATTCCAAAGGCCTGCTTGACACACTTGGACTTTCTTTCAAAATACTCGATTTAAAAATTGGATCAATCGTACCATAAACTTTTTTATCCGTTTAACAGATGTACCAGAAGAAAACTAAAAACATTGCATAGAGCAAGTCATTATCTTCAAGAGATCGCCTGAGATGACTTGTCACACACTTTACTATAGTGAGAGCTAAAATGTAGTGTCAAGCTACTAACCATGTTCACATTTACTGTTTGTTTTTTGTAAACGTTCACTAAGCATTAATGAATGTCAATGGGTGCACTCTATTTTTGTGCATGCAGGATTTCATTCACACATTCGTGCTTCGTCCGTATTTTCACACCAGGCATTCTTTTGCCAAACTACAATAAAATGAAAAATTATGAGTTGTCAACAGGAAGGCTAATCCTCTATTGTCATATCTTCAGTATTTGCCTCTAGCATCGTAGGAAAAAGACCTTATTACATTCAGAATAACTCTCTTTTCTATATGCAAATACAGATACTCTGATACACACATACATACACACACACATACATCCACACATACATCCACACATATATTACTATAAAGGTTATATATATATATATATATATATATAGGTGTGTGTGTATATATATATTTTGGAAGTTTTGCTTTTTTTGTTAGTAAATATATACTTTTCATCTCTCTCTCTCTCTCTCTCTCTCTCTCTCTATATATATATATATATATATATATATATATATATATATTATTAGTTTAGAAAATGTACTAATTATAATTTACTACAAAATTGTACTGTTGTTTCGATGTCGAAACAAAATGCACATATTTGTAGTAAATTATAATTTGTACATTTTCTAAACTAGTAACTTATATATATATATATTTTTTTTATTAATTTATAATAAATATTCATTGCTCTAATTCTATATTGACCACTGTTTTAAATTAAGGTTTTGAACGTTGTTAAAACTTTCTTCGTTTTTATTCACGTTAATATATATATATATATATATATATATATATATAGAGAGAGAGAGAGAGAGAGAGATATGAAAAGTATATATTTACTAACAAAAAAGCGAAACTTCCTGTTTCGAAAAGGCGGTTCCTTTAGAGCTGACTGTCCGTACGTAGCAGTTAGTAGTATTCTCTCTTGAATATCGTATCTCTGGCATAAAAAAGGCCCATAGTGTCTCGGGTGTGTTTTACAACAACGCCCTTCCGGGTTGCTTAAACGGGTGGGGCATAATGCCGATGTTGTCTGTTAACTGAAAACATTTCCAAGAGGCAGGGCACTGTTTTAACAATTATCTCTTTCGTTTTGCAATCTTAAATTCAGTCAATTAAGTACCATACGTGATACACGCTTGGGCGATCATGTCTCGAAAGAGAAATGACTGACTGGGCAGAAGATTATCCCGCAGTAGTTTGCCATTGCTTTCTGCGGTATACTGGTTGCCAACCAAGGCTATAGAACTCAATCTGTTCTGTTATTTAACCCATAACTGGAGGGAAAAGATGGGTATATGCGCGTACGTGAATGCCATGAATTTAACTACGCGTGCAAAAACTGTTCAAATATGTTAGCCCGGCGTACATTAGGAAAAATATATCACACTGGAAAATATTTACAGATGCGAATCGATTTGACTATTATAAATTATTTTCTCTATTTTTTGTTCATATAAAATGATTTAGAGGAGGAATATATTTGCTATTAATGAAGAAAAACAAAAACACTCATTAAAAATAGCCATTCAGGTTAATGAAAAATAAAACAAGTTTTAATTTGATAAATATTTGACATTATTTTTTGTCAGATTTCATTGGATTTTTTCCAAATATGGTGCAGTAGATATCGACTCGAAACGACAAATCGGGGAGGCGAGTTCGAATTCCAGTTGTAATTCCTTGCATTTACTTACGCACAAATATCCTTAGGAAAGGTATTAATCCGTCTCTTCCCTCCAGTTATGGGTTAAATAATTGGACAGATTGAGTTCTATAGCCTTGGCTGGCAACCAGTCTACTGCAGAAAGCAATAGAAACCTATTGCGGAATAATCTTCCTCCTAGTCAGTTATGTCTCTTTCGAGACATGATCGCCCAAAGTGTGTATCATGTATGGCACTTAACTAACTGACTGACTGATCAATATTAAAATGTTCAGAAAATAATTATGTTTTACTAAAATGTAAATATACATTCAAATGTAAGTTTAAGTTAAATCTATTTCACTTTGTCAAAATGCGGAAAGTATGGGGTATCCAATGAGGATCAACTTCACTCAGTCATTTGAGTGCCATACTTGATAAACATTAAGAGACATGACTCACTAGGTAGAAACTTTTCCTGCAATATGTTGTCATTACTTTCTGGAGTAGACTGGTTGCCAACCAAGGCTCTAGACTCAATCTGTTCTTTATTTAACCCATAAGTGAAGGGAAGAGACGGATAATCAAATTTCCAAAGGGTATTTGCGCATAAGTGAATGCAAGGAATTCAACTAGATTTCAGCCTCACTACTCAGTAGTATTTGATTTGGCGAAATAAATTTGCAAATGCCCAAATTATTGCAGTATAAAGTTGTTCATTAAGTAACCAGAGTTTTCCAGAGAGGCTTAAAAACAAATGAAAATTTCATTTATTTAAATATTATTCATGAAACAACGTAATTATTTTCATTTTGAACGACTGCCAGCCAGCAGGTAAGCAAATTATCGATTCTACGTTTTAAAAAAATCTGTATTTTTACTCGAATTTTTCAATTCAAAACTTGAAGAAATCTGTGTTTTCAACTCTGTATCTGAATTTTTCTGCTAAATCTGGTAACAGTGATGGATGTGGAAGAAACTCCCAACCTAACGATCTTCTTGGCTGTGATTTTAGAATGTTTTCTTTTACTGTCATCTGAAGATTAACACCTTTTTTATATACTAAACACTTATGGCATACTATCTCGTTTACCTGATTAAGTTGTTCTCAATGACCATCAGCAGTGATGGTCCTTCCTGTTTTACTTAACTCATAATGGGTGATACTTTTCATATTCTTTGGTTTCTATGCTACAGTCTCGCTGGACAAGCCATGTCAATTAAGATTTGTCTATACTTTTGAGATGAGGTAGTTTTTACATTATTTACACCGTTCAGACTGCTGTCCTCATCTTTATTGTCCTTTTTACGACGTTTCAGCCGTTGTACGCTCGAGCCTTCTTCCAGTGCTAGAAAATTTTAACCAAATCTTTATTTTGATCACTGGGCTGTATCATTCTCATTCCATGTGTAATGCTACTTTCAGACGGCATATAGTTATTTTCTTTTCTCGCGCTTCCTGACTGTGAAATTCCCTTCCACATGATTGCTTCCCCGACGGCTACAATCTCCAGGAGTTTAAATGTAAGGTCAATAGACACCTCCTAACACACTAACTCGGATCCATTCTTTCAAACACTCTTCCCATCTAAACCAACCCCCAGCCTCGGTATCCTTACCCATATATCACCCACCTTTTAACATATCTAACCACTCTTTCTCTTTACTTTCCCCTATGTATCCCCATGCGAAATAGTGGCAATGGAATGCCTTGCTTGGGATGAAATGATTAAAAAAAAAAACTCTCTAAGTTATTTTTTCACAACTGCTGTAGCCAGGTATTGAACTCGTAACTCTTTGGGTCAAGTCACTCAAACTAACAAACGATTATATCTTCAAGGGCGCATGACCAATATTAATTAGTAGGTAACTTTTTTTTTCGTTTTTTGACAATTACGTCAGGCCTATTTGCCTCAATCTTTCTGTCTGTGAAGATAGTGTAATCCGATATAATGTCGTATATTGCTGTAACCGGTGTTGTATTGTATTCATACCAGTGTACCAGCCTTTAATCCTTTAATGTACAAGCCTTTAATGCTTGTAATCATCATAATAACTTTATCAACATCAGTTTTATTATTAGCACGTTCTGGATATTAGACAGGCAGAGGTTTGTCTTGCCAGCGTTGTTTCATCTGCTCAAGATCTTTATTTTTGGCTTTGTTTTTCTTATTTTTGCTGCAAAAGTTTTTTCTTGGATTCTGTTTTTTTTTAATTTTATTTTACAGAATCTACTAAATGTAAATCTCGTTTGTATTTACAACCATCTTTTATGATTGAACTAGCAGTATAGCCCGGCGTTGCTCGGTTGTAATGAAAGCTTTAAAACTAATCCTGGAGCTCAGATTCTTTGGACGTTGGCACGAAAGACTAAAAAGCAATAGTTGTTTCCAGTTAAAGCGAAACCGTAGACTGAAAGAAAAATGCATGAATGTAAGTCACATTTTGATTTCCTAGTAATCAATATCAAATTTTCTGCACTATTGTAAGAACTGCAACCATGAAACTTCTGAATATCGTTTCTTATGTCTTTTTCTATGAGTGTATCAAATTTGATTAAAATCGGACCACTCCTTCTATAACCCGATTTTTTCGATTATAGATTTTCGATATTTATCGGGGGGACCTCTACAAAAAACCTAGCTAAGAACACTCGCAGACGCTAATAGTACAACTGTGTAAATTTTCAAGAAAATCGGTTCAGCCGTATCGGAGTCTATAGGTAAAGGACACACACAAACAGACACACACAGACACAGACAAAGTTCCATTTATAAATAAGTTTAGATATTTTTTCCGTGTTGTTTGACTAATGGTATCATTCAATCCTTTATTGTTGTCATACTTGTCAGTAAGCTAGTAGCTGTTGTCTTGTATAACAATTCAGTCTGAATAAGACCGATTCCACCTTCTTCACTAAGTATGTATAGACGGTCTGCATCAGCCTTTGAATGATGCATGTTATGCGTAGAAAGAAGCTTTCTTGTCTTAAAATCCATTCGTCTGATGTTATTCAGTGTCCACAAGTAGGCACCTACGCAGATGACACTACAATATACTCCCGCACCAGTAAGAAACCTGTCGTGGCGGACAGACATAATCTCGCTGATGACCTTGAACGGGATCTACACTCTGTGGTGAACTGGGGCAACTAATAATTTGTGGGTTAAATAATAGAACAGATTGAGTTCTTTAGCCTGGGCTGGCAACCAGTCTACCGCAGAAAACAATGGCAACTACGGGATAATCTTCTCCCCAGTCAGTCATGTCTCTTTCGAGACATTAAACCCATAACTGGAGAGAAGAGACGGATTAATACCTTTCCCAAGGATATTTGCGCGTAAGTGAATGCAACGGATTCAACTGGAATTCGAACTCGGCTCCTCGATTTCTCATTCCGAGCCGATATCCACTGCACAACAATGCACATTCCATACCAGTGTAGCCAGATTTTAATCCAAATGTTTGTAATCATCGATAAGTGTCAACTTTATCGGCATCAGATTTATTATTAACACTTTATGGATATTAGACATGCAGAAGTTTGTCTTACCAGCGTTGTTTTATCTGTTCAAGAGAGTCGGAGAGATCATTTGTCTTACGGGCGACGGATGACCTCTCCGACGTCCAGGCGCTGCCCCGTAAGGTGTTAGTGAGGGTGTCCGTTCAAGATGGTCTGATTGGCGAGCTCGGTTTAACGAAGCAGGACACTCACTTCATATGGCTTTGGGTGCCTGGGTTGGGATACCTCACAAACTATGAGGCATCTCTCACTTGGCTAGTGAGGCATAGGGCTCTCTGGATCAGCAAAAGAATGTGTACAATATGACCATGCAGAGCAACCTGATTTTTTTGTCGGATCAAGCCGTTTTAGAAGGATGATTAGAATGTTGTACTTACCTATAGATTGTATAGGGAATAGATCGGGTACTAACAACTGAGATATGAAACCACTTTGAAACTTTATCGAAAAGTTCGATATTGTCGATAAGTATCGCAATAAGCACGCCCGAGAAGTAGTAAGGCCTTGGACTAACAGGGGTGGCTCGGCTTCGGTAATGCGTTCTATTTCGACCGTGTTCTACTTAAAAGAGTTGATGTAGAAAAAGAAACAGGCGAAAACAATGGATAACATATTTGAAGAACCTAATCAGGTGGATGATGGAACACCAGGGATAGGGAGACGTGGAAATCCATGATCGCCTAGGTCCTGAAAGGTCAGGGCACATAGAAGAAGAATATATATGCCAAGTGTTTATAAGAAATTTTAATGTGGGTATAAAATGCGGGATCAATTTTTTATTATAATCAATATATAAACGGATCCCTCATTTTATGGCCATGCCAGTTTTTATACATTTATCTTCTAGATTTATGGGCTTGAGCCAGAACGAGGGTTGCATAGTGTAACAGAAGAAGGCGTGCTAAAAGCCACCAGGGATAGGAAGACATGGAAAGCCATGATCGCCTACGTCTTGAAAGGTCAGGACACATAGAAGAAGAATATATATGGCAAGTGTTTATAAGAAATTTTAATGTGGGTATAAAATGGGAGATCAATTCTATATTATAATCATTATATAAACGGATCCCTCATTTTGTGGCCATGCTAGTTTCTATACATTTATCTTCTAGATTTATGGGCTTGAGATGACAGATGACAGAACGGGGGTTGCATGGTGCAACAGGAGAAGGCGTGCTAAGAGCCACTAGGGATAGGGAGACGTGGAAAGCCATGATCGCCTACGTCCTGAAAGGACAGGGCACATAGAAGAAGAAGAAGAAGAAGAAGAAGAAGAAGAAGAAGAAGAAGATTGTGGCTAGCTAAGTTTTTAAGACAAGACAGATGAGAGCCAGTATTCACCATACACACTTTTGGTCTTGGGCCCCATTTTTGTATTTATATAAAAATTGTATTCATGTAAAAATAAATATTACTGCTACGGGACAGCTACAAAACTGTTATCCGTAAGTGAACTTCGTATACTACTAGAGATTTTAGCAAGACTGCGTCATTTTCAAGCGACATTATATTTCTTGATTGTGTTATCTTAGTTGAAAGGAACAATGACCCAACACGGATATTGATGACTAATATTATTAATTATCTCCTGCTTCTACACATCTCTCATCCTTCGCCTGTAATTCTTTCCCTTATTCCACTGGATATACCAACAGAAGTCTTGCGTACATTTATAGAGGCAATAAAAGACAAGACAAGACAAGAAGAGTTCAATACTTAAATTGTGGGTGCGTTGGCCGGGAGGAATGTTCATTTTGAACTTTCCGCAAAATATAAATGCACTCGGCAAATTTGGTGTTTTTCTATTAAAATTAATACTTGAATATGAGTACAACGGACGTTAAAATTTGTTTATGGCAATATGGTGAAAGAGAATTCATGCTTAGTAATGTGGGGAGCACTATGAGTAAAGAATGTCTTTGATGTAGTCGCTCCTTAGGTCAGTAAGTAGTTTTTGAGACAGGGAAGGAGGAAAGAGGTAAGGGAGGCGAGCGTAGTAAGCCGCTTGACTTTGATCAAGGGAGATACCAATTATTCTCTTCTCCTCGAGTCGGTCTGCCTGGCGATGCTTTTTGTATCCGCTTTTTATATCTTCTTTTTGGATCACAACAGCTCATTTGGGATTTCACACTTGTATTTGGTTCTGGGCTTCCCATTGGCTTATAAATAAAATTCGCGAACTGGAAATTTAATATTTAATTAATTTTTAGTTTTCAACCGGAACATTTGCGCGGAGCCGGCGACGCACGGACGACTTTTGGTCATTTGCTTTTTGGTCGTGAAAGCGCTAACATCCGGTCCATCGCTTTTGCTCGGTATCACCACACATTAATGATTAAAATTATCCGCTATCTGTAATGAAACTCCGATCTGTCGCTTGTATCGTTTTATTCTTTCCCTTATCCGTTCTAATTTTCAGATCTTTCGATATTGGTTTGAACCTATCGCATAGTCTCCGCACTCCTGGGTATATATTAAGAATAATGCGTAAAGAGTTGCATTAAGCCTAAGCTCAATAACAGGCAAAGCTAAAACACCCTTCTCTAGACGAAAACTTCTAAGACGAAACTGAGAGGAAATGACTTTTTATAACATCAAAACACGTCAATTTTTCACTGATAAACAACAAGAGAAAGTAGGGATATACATCCTTTCAACTTCAAAAATATATTTTGGCTGATCATCAAAAGAAAAAGTGATTATCGGCCCCCAGGGAACAAAGAAAACTTTTTGATTGAATCTCCCCATCCATTGAAAGAAAACGGATGTGCTGTTTTTGACTTGTTTGTTGTTTCAATCAGAAGTCATTCGAATTTAACCCTAGGTATTCTTATTGGCTCAAGCTACAGGTTTCAAACTATCCGATGTGACTCATTTTTTCATTAAATTTGATCAATTTATTGACTACCGTAAAATTAAAGTAGCTGACATATGAAATTGTTGATGTAACTGATTCAATGACTGTCCCGAAAGTCGTGCCATACGTGATACACGCTTGGGCGATCATGTCTCGAAAGAGACATGACTGACTGGGCAGAAGATTATTCCTCAGTAGGTTGCCATAGACTGGTTGCCGACCAAGGCTATAGAACCCAACCTTATTATTTAACCCATAACTGGAGGGAAGGGACGGATTAATACCTTTCCCAAGGGTATTTGCGCGTAAGTGAATGCAAGGAATTCAACTAGAATTCGAACTTGGCTCCCCGATTTCTCGTTGCGAGCCGATATCCACCGTGCCACCACGCACATCCCGAAAGATAAAAGAAAAGAAAAAATACAAGAAATACTTCTGTTGAGTATGTTAAAATATTAACATTATTAGCTGCTGTCAGTACCTTTTCCATATGCTGATAATGTGACGGTAATAAAAGCTGTTTTCTTATGAGGAAATATTAACTGTTTTCTTATAAGGAAAAATTCGGCATTCATTGACTAAGCGAACAGTGTTACTTTCGATTAAAATTTATAACACTTTTCTGAAGCCTGAAGTAATACGACGTATATGAGTAGAAGTATTGATAAAGGCTTCCTTAATATCCTTTTCGTTTCAAGTAAGAGTGAAAAGTCGATATCTTGATTATGTTATTTTTTCTTTAAGTTACATGTGCTATCCATTTTAGATGTTGCTGCTGTTGAAATTTCTCAAGCGATATGGATTCTGCTATTTGGTGTGATTCGGTAGCGCCAGGCCAAAAGGGTGGTCTTCGCTAAGACTTATCGGCTTCTTTCACTCGAAGCTATTTTAAACCATTGATGTAAGAAAATGGTTGTATAGGGCTGACAGTTTAGATGTTTTGGAACGACTCTGGGAATATGTACGATATCCATATGAAAGTCTCAATTTGACGAGGCTATTTCAGAACCTAACTCGAGTGCTTAGGCTAAGGATTGGGCGGAATTTGCGGTGCTTGATGAAAATTGCATACAACGCAGCCTATTGAAGAGGCTATTTAAGAACCTAACTCGACTGTTTAGGCTAAGGATTGCGCGGAATTTGCGGTGTTTGGTGAAAACTGCATACAACGCAGCCTATTGAAGAGGCTATTTAAGGACCTGACTCGAGTATTTAGGCTAAGGATTGCGCGGAATTTGAGGTGTTTGGTGAAAACTACATACAACGCAGCCTATTGAAGAGGCTATTTAAGGACCTGATTTGAGTGTTTAGGCTAAGGAATTGGCAGAATTTGCAGTGTTTGATGAAAACTACATACAACGCAGCCTATTGAAGAGGCTATTTAAGAACCTAACTCGAGTGTTTAGGCTAAGGATTGGGCGGAATTTGCGGTGTTGGGTGAAAAAAAATGCAATCGTTTGATGTTAGACTCTAAACCAATTTGAGACAGCAAATTTCTGACTAGTATTTTGCTACTCTTTACCAGCCTTTTATTGGCGGAATCAACACATTTATATAAATAACGATATTACACTTTTAAGAATTCATCAAGAATTTTGGGAAGCGTGTGCACAAATGAAAAGCCACTTCTCATGCCGTATGACAACTATATTTCTTAACTTGATGTTAACACATGATTTCTCGAAGTGAAATACTGTTATTCTACACTCTTTTCATACTCACAGTTGATAGAAATCATAGCCATTTGACAGAAATATGTTTGGCTTACTGAAAAATATAGACCCACCATCTAAAGAAACAAGGACGAGAGATCATCTTGACAGCATATTGTGAATGATTGCTAGGTTCGAAGTATTCTTCCTGCAAATACCACAGAGGGTTTCGAATAATCCTAAATTGTTCTTTAGGATTCTAGTATTTCCACAAATTGGCATTTTATCCACAAAATTTGATTACTTTGCCCAATAATTTCTGACTGATACTTAAGAAAGGAGAATTTTAGCTTATGTTTCAGGTTTGGCAGTCATCAATCCGGGTTTTTAAATGCTTTATTAATGTTTAAATGTCATGAGTTAAGCAATTTTTTGTAGGGGCCCTTATTGCGCTTTGGTGCTGCTAAATCATAAGCTTTCTCTCTTTCTATTTCTCTCTCTCTCTTTCTCTCTCTCTCTCTCTCTCTCTCTCTCTCTATATATATATATATATATATATATATATATTCTAAACATATGCTGTTAAACATAAGGGACAATAAATGTCTATTATGTTTAATCATGAGCCGTTTTAAACATCGTATTTCGGCTTTAATTTCAAGTGAAAATAAAGACAAAAATTCTCCAACATTTGGATAATTTTTTATTAAGTTGGTTCTAAGCTTTTGGCTCGCATTTAACATATTTAACAGTATATGTTTAAAAATTATCTGCTGCCTCGATACACTAAACACACACACACACACACACACACACACACACACACACACACACACACATATATATATATATTGTGCGTAAGTGAATGCAAGGAATATTTGTGCGTAAATGAATGCAAGAAATTCGAACTCGGCACTCCGATTTGTAGATCCGAGTCGATATCCACTGCATTGCAAGCTTCATATATATATATATATATATATATATATATGCGTGTGTGTGTATGTGTGTGTGTGTGTGTGTGTGTGTGTGAAGTTTGTAATTAACTTTTAGACTGAATATGCATAATGGATGTGCATTGTGGTGCAGTGGATATCGACTCGAATCGACAAATCGGAGTACTGAGTTCGAATTCCTTACATTCACTTACGCACAAATACCCTTAGTAAGGGATTATTCCGTCTCTTATCTTCTGTTATGGGTTTAATAATAGGACAGATTGGGTTCTATAGCCTTGGCTGGCAACCAGTCTACCTCAGAAAGCAATGGCAACCTACTGCGGGATAATCTTCTGCTATGTCACTCATGTCACTTTCGAGGCATGATCGCTCAAAGCATGTATCATGTATGACACTTAACTGACTGACTGATCCTCAAAAGGTCAGAACCTCACACAGCCAACATTAGAGTATATAGAGTGCTGTGCAAAAGTAAGCGAGCATCTAAGAAAATATTTAAAATATCGTCTCTTTTTTCCAGTTAATTAAGAAACCTTAATTAAACTTAATATAAATTTAAAAAAAACTTTATTCAACAAACTATCAAAATAAATTTATCAAGTTGGAATAAAAAATATTGAATAAATATTAAAAACTTGCAAAAGTAATTGATCCCTTAACATTTGATTTTATCTTACGTTTGATACTTGAAAACTCCTTCTTTTTAGCTTTCGACGTCGAACAGTGTTTTTCTATAACTTTTAGAAGTTTCTGGCAGTAGTCTGTGTCAGTTTTTGACCATTCTTCTCGGCAAAACTCCCACAATTGATATTGCCTGGGTTTTTTCCATGTTCCGCCTTCTTTAACTTGAACCAAATATCTTCAATTAGTTTTTGATCAGGGCTCTGACTAGACCATTACAAGACTTGAAATTTCTTTTTTCAAAACGATTCTTTTGTGGATTTTCTTTGATATTTCGCACCATTGTGCTTTTAAAAACTCCAGCCCTGTCTTAAGCCCAACTTTGGAACCGAGGAAACTTCTGTTTAGAATTACTTGGTACATTGCAGCGTTCCCTATGCCGTCAATGCGTTCTGTTTTGCTTATTTTGTTTCTAACTTATTCATGTCTGCTTTCGTATAATCGATATCCTCTTATCTTTTCGTTTTCGTAAGCAGTGTTTTTTCTTCCTAGAAGACCGGCATCGTTCAGATTTCGTCGCATGAACATTGATTCTGATATTGGCCAGGGAGCACTGGAGAACCGCAGAGATCACAGCAGGTGTTCACCTGTGCTTGCTGAACTAGATGTCTACTTGCTAGGGAAGTTGTTTTTCGTGAACGGCCACTTCTTGATTGCTAGGGCGTCATACCGAAGACCTTCCATTTTTATAGAATTTGTCGCACGGCGGAGACGTGCACCCAAATCGTTTTGATAGTTTTTTATAGCCGCCACCATCACTAAAGTCTTCAAATAAGCCATTTTTAAAGCTGCGGGGAAATCTTTTGGTGTTGGCACAATTCTTTCTGATTGAGTATCAAACTGAACTCATTTTGTCTAAACAATGAGATCTATTGGTTGACCGCAGTATACACAGCTAATCCAAAAATTGAACATGAGCCACTTTGATTTTTACACGTGCACAAAAATATTTTTTTTTTTGCACTGGCAAAACAAAAAGGAAAATAGAAAAACATAAGATCCTTATTTTCAATTTATATTTTTATTCTAGCTTGATAAATTTATTTTAAAGTGGTTATAATTCGTTATTATTGGATGTGCATTGTGGGGCAGTGGATATCGACTCGGAAGGACAAATCGGGGAGCCGAGTTCGAAATCCAGTTGAACTCCTTGCATTCACATATGCACAAATACCTTTGGGAAAGGTATTAATACCTCTTTTCTCTCCAGTTATGGGTTAAATAATAGAACAGATTGGGTTCTATAGCCTTGGCTGGCAACCAGTCTGCCACAGAAAGCAATGGCAACCTACTGTGGGATAATCTTCAGCCCAGTCAGTCATGTTCCTTTCGAGACATGATCGCCCAAAGCGTGTATCACGTATGGCACTTAACTGACTTATTATTCGTTTCATAAAGTTTTTTTTTTAATGAAGAAATACTTTAATTAAGAAGTGGTGATTATATCGAAAAAGTAGACAGCTTTTTCTAATATTATCTTTGGAGTTCATTTACCTTTGCGCAACATCTGCAGGGACATGTGATGCAATGTCAAAAGCCAATAGCAATGGGGAGAGATTAAATTTAGTGGGTAAATTTGCCCAGTAGATAATCACTCGGGTTTTTCTGATAATCCTTGTTATACTTTTGGTCATCCAATACAAGGTCCAAGAGCCACTTAAGCTAGCGTTTACCGAATGAAGATGTTGCAATGCGGTAAAAGCAGGAGTGCAGATTATGCGGATAGGCGGTATAGATAAATGCTAACTGTACACTAGTTTCACTTTCAATGAAAGAAATTCCTAAAAGAGTAAATTAGAAAATTCTTTAATTTGCAACGGCAAAACGTTTATAAAATTAGAAACGAAAAATACCATTATTATTAAAATCAAGAAAGATGCACTTGAAATTTATTGATATAAATCTCACTAATTAACCCATAGCTGTAGGGAGACATGGTGGATTCATATATTTTCTAAGAGTATTAACGTGTAAAGAAATATAACGAACCCAATGGAAATTGGAACCCGGTTCCCCGATTAACAATTCTTTATCCATTTATTACATCACCAGAACATCCAATATTAAATCACCTGGTATTTCCAAATTGTCATCTATATAGATAGTTCCCAAGTTTGGCGTTGCTTATCTTCGGCGACCGCAAGAGAAGTAATGTTTTGACATAATTTGGCAGTAAGCCCAGACAATTGCGGAGAGCTACAAAGGAGAGTCAGTTAAGTGCCATACGTGATACACGCTTGGGCGATCATGTCCCGAAAGAGACATGACTGACAGGGCAGAAGATTATCCCGCAGTAGTTTGCCATTGCTTTCTGCCGTAGACTGTTTGCCAGCCAAGGCTATAGAACACAATCTGTCCTGCTATTTGACTTATAGCTAGAGGGAGAAGAGATGTATTATATTACTACGTAGTAATTAGTGGAGGATCAATTTATTACTTCTTAACAATATAAAACTGATCACCTACTTTATGCCCAGTAGAAGCCTTAATCATGTTTTCAACTATTATATTCAGTCAGTCAGTGATACACGCTTGGGCGATCATGTCTCTTTCGAAACATGACTGACTGGGCAGAAAATTATCCCGCAGTAGGTTGCCATTGCTTTCTGCCGTAGACTGGTTGCCGACCAAGGCTATAGAACCCAATCTGTCCTGCTATTTAACCCATAACTGGAAGGAAGAGATGGATTAATACCTCTCCCAAGGGTATTTGCGCGTAAGTGAATACAATGGATTCAACTGGAATTAGAACTCGGCTCCCCGGTTTCTCGTTCCGAGCCGATATCCACTGTACCACAACGCACGTAAGTTGTTAAAAAACATGATTCCAGATATCCTGATTAAAGAAGAAGAAGAAGAGAAAAAAGTAGAAGAAGAAAGTTGTTTAATTGTGATAGTTGTTACTATTACCATTTCCAGTGATGACAGAAATTGAGATTACGAGTAAAATTCGGTGAAAAAAATAAATAAAATTTGCTAAACTTTCTAAGTAAAAATTAATGGGCGTAATAATTTGACTAAATTTAACAACAGACATTGACATAATGCATTCTCTTTCCACTCAGTCTGAATAAGCTTTATCTTGGACTGAACAATAAAATCATAACCAGAGACAAGAAAAAAGCTTATTTTTTAAAGAACCTTAGAATAACAGATATACATAATATTTTATTGAATTTTTGGAAATTATTTGATAAAAAAAAAACAAAAAAAACTTTATTTTTAAACTCTTTTTTAATTTGTAGGAACAATGACATAATCCCGATGTCAGCATTCCACACAACTTCAAAGAAAAGTTTGGGAAGGTAACTGCCATCAGTAAGAGAAAGATCGGTAGCAGCGCACTTGAGAAAACTAATTTTCAGATCAATTATCTTAAGAGAGAGTAAAGCTTACGTTTTAGTCAATGAAAGTCGACTACTTCCTTATAAGGAAACGGATGTTTTTTCACCATGACCGTTATCATAGTTTTATGAACTCATCTGATTTTGACGCTGCTGTGTGTCTTATATTTATTCTTTAGGGAGTCCTAAGAAATTATCAGCCTTAAGGAGGAATTAAGAATACTTTTTAGTGTCTTCTGAAGTTCTGAAGATATTGCTTTATTCTTATATTTTTCTGAATATAGTCTTCAACTATGCTCTTTGTAACAAAGGATTTCAGCCGATGCATTCTTCAACCTTCCTAAAAGTGTTTTGGGGTATTACCTATTTATTATACATTAATATTTCGAGATTAAAATCTCATCTTCAGAATGGCAGAAGAGCTTGCGTCCGAGTGATTCCGTGCCTTTCAAGGAATGGCCATTCCTGGCTGCTGCTGCTGCTGCTGCTGTCATTAATTTTACTGTATGTTTGTGTGTGTGTAAGTGTGTTAGAGCGTGCATAGCGCGCGCGTGTGTGTATGTGTGTGCGTGTGTGTGTGTGTTTATGGTATATGTGTGATTTACAGTTTGGACCTTTTTTCAATATTCTGGCAGAGGCACACAATTTTATTAGTAAAATAAAAAAATAAATTACCGTAAAATAAAATAAATAAATAAATAAATAAAAATAATAAATAAAAAATAAATAAAATATAAATAAATAAATAAAAAATAAATAAAAGTAAAAAAACGAATAAATAAATAAATAAAAATAATGAATAATAAATAAAGATAAAAAAAATAAAAATAAAAATAAATAAATAAAAATAAAAATAAATAAATAAAAATAAAAATAAATAAATAGAAATAAATAAATAAAAATAAAATAAAATAAATAAATAAATAAAATAAATAAAAAGATAAATAAAATAAATAAATAAAGGTAAAAATAATAAATAAATAAATAAAAAAAAAAAAAGTTAATTAATTAATTCAAATATAAATAAATAAATAAATAAATAAATAAAATAAATAAATAAAAATTAAAATAAGAATAAAAAATAAATAAATAAATAAACAACAGCTGTATTGATTTTTTGATCCCTTTTCATCAGAATTATGTCGAAGACAAACATTTGTAGAACGACTAAAAACAAAATCCCTAGATCAATATTATATGAAATCGATCGGTGTTTTAGTCAGTGTGACCATTTTTTCTCCCGTTATAAAAGGAGATCGATAATCCGCTTTAACTCTCTGTTTTGTTAATTCTTTTGTATCTCCATATTACCATTTTACGGTAATAATTTCCTCTTCTGTGTCAGAAGTTTTTATCCTTTAATGTATCCGTTTTTACAGTATAATTATTTTTTCTTGTCAACTTTAGGATCTTATTTTTCAGCACAAGGTTAAGGTTGTCTGAGTGGAGGACGAATGTATCATTTTAAACATAGTTTGAGTTTTAGTTTGAGATTTGCTTAACAGTATATCATCCTCTGTGGGTTATTTAATGCCAAAAAAGTACGGTTTTAAGGTATGTTTTAATGTTCGGTTATAGTGAGAAGGTTGATTTAATCAGATTTTAATGACAATTTGTTTTTTATTCTTTTTTTATTTTAGAAAACTTTAAATGTTTTCTAGGTTTACATTCAACAAAAAGGTTTTGCTGGCAATAATTTTTTCCTTTAAAAATGTGTTATGGTAATAATTTTTTCTTCAAAAATGTATTGTTGGTAATATTTTTCCTTCAAAAATGTATATAGTTTCCATAAAAGTCTATTTTTATGTATATATTTCTAGAAAAGTGCATTTTTTATACTTTCATAGTGTTTTGACGCCAGTTTGGGCGTTAACTATTTACCCATAGCTAGGACCCTAACAGGTGCTCTCACTCCAGGTCAGGGTGAACCCAAGATCAACAGAAACTAAGAGGTGGTTCCATGCTTCTCACAACTTCATTGCTGCCGGATGCCCAGGACCTATTTTAAACTTTTTTTTAATCATTTCTGCTGATTACTAACACTTATTATTGTATATATTGTTCTGTGATTCTATTACACTGTTCGAACCTATCTTCTTGTTTTCGTGTCTTATTTCCGGGCCCAAACAGGCCACAACAACTCCACAACAATTTCGCGACGAAGATTTCGCCACAACAATAATGAAGTGTGTACTAGGGCGCCCTGAAAAGTTCATAACCTGTCTATGAAGAGGTGATGCTAGAGCTGTTAAAGTTTGCAAGCATTAATTTCAACTGTTCTTGTTAATAACTTTATTGATTAATTTCAGGTACGAGGACGGCTTGAAAAGTTCAAAGTGTGACTATGGAATTATTTTAGAGCTTTGAAATCTTGCAAGCATTGATTTCAACTCTCCGTGTTTATAACTGTATTTATTAATTCAAAATTTCGAGGCGGCTTGAAAAAATTAGGATGTGACTATGAAGGACTTATGATAAAGGTTTGAAATCTTGCAGGTATTAATTTCAACCCTTCTTGTATATAACTGTACTGTTTAGTTTCAGCTAAATTGGCATCTGAGTGTTCACAGTTGACTGTTCATACTGTTATTCAAAAGGTAAATGGCTGAAAATATGAAGCCATCATTCGTGCGATGCTGGCTCCAGACTGTTTTGTTTTATTTGGGAACTGATGATAGGCAAATTAGGAAACCAGGGAGAGTGATTAACCACTTCAAAGCAGTCACGAATAGTAGCCATTGAAACTAACGGACACTTCCCCAGAACCCAAACAAGACATTATTCGTAAGTCTTCCAGGGTGTATAATCCTAACAGCTTTTCATAGCTGCCTCAGTAAGTTTACATAATACTCACCATTGATGGAGTGGCCCCATTTGAAAATAGTCAATAAATAAAAAATGTTTTCTTTTCTCCTTCCTTGCAGATGAATTAATTTGGTGGTTTTTTTTTTCGAGCAAGGGAGGAATCTACTGGATGCCTTGTCTCTTTGTCTCGTGTTTAAACTAATAAACTCAACAATCACCCTGGGTTAGAAAAGGTGCAAGAAAAAACATCTGGCTCTGCCTCAATGTCATTTTTGCGTGATGTATTCAGCCTGGTGTACTTTTGATCAGGTGTCATAAGACGTGGTACCCAACGCGCAGAAACCTTCGTCATGCCAGGTTCATTGTGCAGAATATTCTCACATCTACCACGGGATATGCTAATAACATTTTCTACTTGGTTTATAACTAATCGTCTTTAATCCATAACAGTGAATGCTGGGTAATCTCATAACAGATGAAGAAGAGACTTGAAGCAAGACAAACAAAGAAAAGAACCCCAGGTCTGTAATGTAAGATCGGTTCACCTCTATAGCTGTGAATGCTGGGCAATCTCTTCATAGATTAGAAAGAAACTTAAAGCAAAAGAAACAACAAAAAGAATACTTGGACTCTAATGTAAAATCGTTCTTCCACTATGGTAGTGAATAATGGGCAATCACCTGACAAGTAAAGAAGAAACTTGATGCAAAAAAAAAAAGAAAAAAAAAAGAAAAAACACAAAAGAAACAAAAAACCAAAGAATATAGTACCTGGACTGTAGTATAAGATCGGTCCTCTTCTATGTCATTGAATGCTAGTCAATCACCTCTCAGATGAAGAAGAGACTTGAAGCAAGAGAAACAAAGAAAAGAGTACACGGATTGTAATGTTAGATCAGTCTTTTTCTGTGGCAGCGAATGCATGGTAATTTTCTCAGACATGAAGAAAAGACTTGAAGCAAGAAAAACAAAGTAAATGTACCCGAAGTGAAATGTAAGATCGTCTCTCTCTACGGCAGTGAATGCAGGGTAATCTCACAGATGAAGAAGAGGCTTGAAGCATAAGAAACAAAAAGAATCCAGGATTGTAGAGTAAGAACGGTCCTCTTCTGTGGCAGTGAATGCCGGGCAATTTTCTTGCACGTGGAGAAGAGACTTGAAGCAAGAGAAACAAAAAGAACCCAGGAGTGTAGAGTAAGAACGATCTTTTTCTGTGGCAGTGAATGCTGGGCAATTTTCTCGTAGGTGGAGAAGAGACTTGAAGCAAGGAAAAGAAAAAGAGCCCAGGATGGTATATGTGACTAACTAAAGTATTTTATATACTGTCGTGTAGAAGGAAGTATAACCTCAAAAGGTGGGGTTTCAAGTAGAAAGAAGCGTCGAAACCGACACATGTGGTTAAACGGTGATCTCCAGATAACAAATAAAACTAGAAGAATGGATTCTTTCTTTGGGGATCACGTGACCACGATAATAAATATATTAGACACCAGATGGAATTGTGGGTGTAATCTACCGAGAATCAAATCTTTAAGTAATTCGTTCGTTCTTACTTTGTCGGACTCTCTGCCTTCGGGTGGGAGAGAAACCCAGACGGAGACTTTGCCCTGCGGTAGAGCCTCATCTGGGAGGAAGAGGAAACAAGAGTTTTTGTCCGAGCGTAAGCTCTCGGTATTCCCACTTAAATGGCCTTATGTCGCATCTACCTCGGGCATTCATCCATATAGGGAATCGGTTGATATCTCAATCGTGGATCAACTGGATTACGAGTAATTGAATCGATATACCAAGACCTGACAAAACACAACATCACAATTGTAATGAGCGATAAATGTATATGTTGTAACCTCGTTTTATTATTTGTTTTCTCTGTAAGATTGCGTTTAACCATGAAAAGACTTTCACCATTTGTATTGACATTAATGTTCACTTTTTTATTTACATACATCTCTGGTATTAAAAATTTTAACTATAGCTATAGCATATCTGAAAACTATATTTTATCATATATATATATATATATATATATATATATATATATATATATATATATATGTTTCTGTATGTATGCATGTGTGTGTGTATTCGCCTAACTGATGAAATAATGTACATATTTTTTAATTTTTAATTTTTAAGGGAGCGACCTTTTTTTATTTCTTGTGCTTTTTTTTAGGGGGGGCCTTTATTTGTGAATTTCATTCGTGTAAAATCTTCTGTACAATAAAGACGGAAGCTGATGATGGTACACCTGAAATAGGCTTATACTTTCGCTTAACCATGGAATAACGTACCTGTCTTCATTTTTACATATATTTGCTCTATATGTATTTATATACATATTTATTTAGAGCTCTCCTTGAGAGTTATCCTACCACTTTATGTACAGAATACTCTGGATTCTTCTATATCTATCTATCTATCTATCTATCTATCTATCTATCTATCTATCTATCTATCTATCTATCTATCTGTTTCTGTATGTATGCATGTGTGTGTATTCGCCTAACTGATGTAATAATGTACATATTTTTTAATTTTTAATTTTTAAGGGAGCGACCTTTTTTTTTATTTCTTGTGCTTTTTTTGGGGGGTGGGCTTTATTTGTGAATTTCATTCGTGTAAAATCTTCTATACAATAAAGACGGAAGCTGATGATGGTACACCTGAAATAGGCTTATACTTTCGCTTAACCGTGGAATAACGTACCTGTCTTCATTTTTACATATATTTGCTCTATATGTATTTATATACATATTTATTTAGAGCTCTCCTTGAGAGTTATCCTACCACTTTATGTACAGAATACTCCTTTGGATTCTTCTAATATCTATCTATCTATCTATCTATCTATCTATCTATCTATCTATCTATCTACTATCATCTATCTAACTTTAATCCAAAAGGAAAAGCAGGAAGATAAATCTCAAAGACCCAATCCTAATTAATATTAATTACAGAGCCTATTATAAAATAAAATAAATTTCGATGTTCAAATCAGTTGTATGGCCATTTCTACATGAAATCCCTAAGAGAAATTTCACGCATTATCGGCAACTTCTTTATTTTAAAATAAACCGAGATATTTTACCGGCGGAAGTTAAAAAAATATACATCACAGAAAAAATTAAAGAGGTGGGATTAATAAGAAAGTAGACAGAAATCAATGTCTATTTTTAGATTTTTGGAAAACCTTACTTTTAAAATGAGTTAAGAGTTGTAAGTTAATACTTTAGCCTTGTCTGGCTCTAAGAAAAGGAAGGGGGAAAGATAAAAGAAAGAAAGAATTGGGAAGGGGTGGTAAGCTGCCGATGAAGAGTGAAATTTCTCTTAGGGATTTCATGTAGAAATGGCCATACAACTGATTTGAACATCTCTTCTACAAATACTTTCACGGCTTCTGCTCCGATGCACTTAGCTCACTGGTGCCCCCTATATATAAATTTACTCGAGCCACAAGATTAGCAACTAGGTCCCACCATTTAACTATGAAACCAATAAATTGTAAACGCAAATTCTACTCCAGTAGCTTCTTTTCTCGCACTTCCCGCCCGTGGAATTTCCTTCCATTTACTTGCTTTTCCGGCAGCTATAATATCCAAGAATTTAAATGTAAAGTCAGTAGTCATCTCCTATCACACTAACCTTCATCCTCTCTCTCTCTCTCATGTTTCTTTCTCTATCCACTCCACTGTCATCAGTATTCTCGTCCTTCTCTTACCCACTTCCTGACACCTCTGTAACCAGTAACTCTTTCCTCCTATGTAACCCAATGCAATACAGTGGCAATAAAATGCTTTGCTTGGGCCGATATGATTATAATATATATATATATATATATGTGTGTGTGTGTGTGTGTGTGTGTGTGTGTGTGTGTGTGTGTGTGTGTGTGTGATTTTAAAATTAAAGATAAATAAAGACACACTACTTTTTACATATCCGGTTCAGAAATTCTCACTCATTGAAAAACAGTCAACTTAAAGTTCATTTTCGCTTCACCTTCAAAGTTTTAAGGATCAGACAAGCTTGTGCAAAATGAATTTTAT
Source organism: Ascarosepion bandense (assembly GCA_037127315.1). Taxonomy (NCBI): domain Eukaryota; kingdom Metazoa; phylum Mollusca; class Cephalopoda; order Sepiida; family Sepiidae; genus Ascarosepion; species Ascarosepion bandense. Next base: position 1,013,913 of record JBBBDQ010000920.1, on the reverse strand, counting down.
TCGTTCAACTAATTTCCTTTTTTTTTCTTAAAAATGAACAAATTTCTCCCACCGTCAGACTCATAAAATATATCCTCAACAAATGGTGCAAAAAGGATGCCATTTTTTAAAAATATGTAAACATTTTCTCCTACTTTCATATTTCCCTTTGCTATTTTTATCGTCCGAAATGTGTACTCAACGTGTGGAAAAAACGACGCCATTTTTTAAAAAATGAACAAGTTTCTTCCATTGTTATTTTTTCTTTGCAAGGTTTATCATCTGACTCATAGAAGATGTACTCAAAATGTCGTACAAAACGAGGCCATGTCTTAAAGATTAACAAATTTCTTTCTTTGTTATTTTTTCTTTGCAATTTTTATTGTCTGACCCATAGAACGTGTACTTAACATGTAGTACAAAATGACGCCATTTTTAAAAGATGAACATGTTTCTCCCATTGTTATTTTTCCTTTGCAATTTTTATCGTCTGACTCATAGAATATGTACTCAACTTGTTGTACAAAACGACGCCATTTTTTAAAAGATGAACATGCTTCTCCCTTTGTTATTTTTTTCCTTAGCAATTTTTATCATCTGGCTCATAGAGTATGAACCCAACCTCAGGTACAAAACGACGCCATATTTTTCTTCTCACTGATAACCGAACATCTTTATGAAGCTTTACTTACCTTGATATTACAATTTGCTTATGTAAACTTAGGACATAAAGTGTAGGATTGGTTAAATCAACACAAGAACTTAAAATCAATCAATGATTCCATATATTATAGACAGGGTTCATTAAACAAATGCATGAAAACTTTCATTCTCTCACATGTTTATATATATAACGGGTACGATATATAAAATAAATTTTCATTCGCACTAATGGTGATATATATATATCAGGTAAATTTTATGGATTAAATATGTCAAAACTTGAATTCATTTCAGTGATGACATATATAATAAATAGCATTTAATGAACAAACTTTTATTCTTCTTAATTATTACTTCTATAATGTATGACAGGGTCATCAACCTTTTGTTAACTATGTGCCGACTTATGGTTTTAAAATCATTCAGTGTGCCAAAAGCATACGTATTTTTATACAAGTCAAATATATTTTATATAGTAATATGTACAATAATATGTAAATCACATTAATAGAAATAAACAGTTTTTAAAAGTTTTTTTATTATTAATGGGAGCCTTGCCCTTGCATGGTCTTAGCCAATTACTCAATATCAACAACATATTTTGTTACTTAGAGTTTTACAAAGTTTTCTAAATGTTCAGGTGTTATACAACTTCGTTGTGAATTTAATACTGCTTTCATGTGAGAGAAAATCTGCTCACAGGAATAAGTTGAACTAAAAGCCGAAAAAAGAATAAAAGCAATTTTCTTTAAATAAATGTAGGTTGCCGACCCCTGATGTATAAGATTTATAATAAAAAATACAATTGAACTTCATTTTCTCTAATAATTAGATATATAACGGATAACATTTATTAATTTATACTACATTTAAGCAATGTTTCTAATGAAATTTTCCTGTTTCTTAATATTGTGTCTAGCTTATAGAAGTCATCTTACATGCATTTCTTTAAGATCTCGAAAGTTTTGCAAGGGAATACATCAATATATCATTTTTACACTATAGTTTGTCGATGGTTCATTGCTTTCTTTTCAACTTTCAATAGAACTCCAGATATTTCTTTCCTTTTTCATATGTGGACTCTACCCTGCTATCATTAAAACGCTAGGAAAATGGTCGGAAAGTACCCGGCTCTTGGTATTAAGATTAAATAAAGAGTCCAGTTCAAAATTCCCTGTAGGATACCCGAACCAATATACATTTGATGAAGGTCGGAGGATGCAACGGCTGAAATGCGGTGACAACAACAACAAAGATGAGGACAATAGCCCGAATGTAAATAGTGTAATAATGAAAATAGCCTAACTATCTTTGTTTATATTATAATTAAACATAAGGTTATATATTTTTGTATAATGTTCTGTTATTTACGACAGGAAATAACCAATGGCTAAATCGAATTTAATGTCAATAAATAACCTTCGTTCTAAGAAGTGTTGAGCTGTGATGACCCAAATATATACTGAATCGCACTTAGATATATCAAAATATAGGCTTTTTCCTCTGTGTCACATCAGGATACCAGAGGATCTAGTCTTCAGAAGTTGACCTGAAAGTTAACCTCATTCTTGTAAAGTGCAGAATTGGTTGAAAAATCACTAACTGAAACCAACACATACAAAAAGAAAATTAGGTACCTCCGCAAAATCCCTGAAAAAAACAGCACAGTATGAAGGAAAAAGGCCCCAAACTAAATAAACACAAAGTTTTATCGGCAAAATGTTTATATTATCATTAAGAGGATAGATCAAAGAATGTTTTAATTATTTTAAAAATTTTTTTATTATTTCTAAAACGTTCGAAATTTTTGTAGAAAGTTTTTTCTTACGTCAGTGCGAGACCTAAATTGCCGCAACGTTTATTACGTAAAAAAAAAAAAAACGTAATATTGCACAATGCACTTTCTTGACCGTGAAAGACACATTAATTTGGAAATTCTTGCAAAAATCAAATAATGATTGGATTTTGATAAAAATTTCAGGACTTATTCCTAATTGACGAAAATCAATTTTGAAATTATTATTTTGTATAAAATATTGATAAAATAATTTTTTTTGCATATGTTACCCTCCACTAATTAATTTCCAGAAATGCTTATTAATTCGATTTGGGCAACAATAAGCCTAATATAATTAAATTCAACAGTTCTTTTTTTCTCCAATACAGCCCTTTTTCTAAAAAATAGGTCTGAATTGCGAAAAATGCAATAACTATGCTAATTTTTATATGGATAAACTTCTGATTGCTTTTATGAACAATATAAATTAAGCATATCATAGTCTGAAAAGAAAAAAAAATAAAGGAATGATTAATTTTTACAAGAATTATTTTCAGTTTTTTAAAATTTTTAGATTATATATAAAAATTATATTTAAAAAGTTTCAAAATTATTGTTAAATTTCTTCCTCAATGGGGTCGGCTAGGGTATGTAATGCGTAAGGCTACAATTACTAATCGAAAATTTAAAAGCTTAATACAAATGATTGAGCCAATAGATTTTTGAAATAATTAAAACATTTTAATTGTGTGCATTTTGATTGCCCCTATTTTTATTTGTACGGGTGGCCGTACGTGATATTTATCATTAAAAGGTCACGTGATTCAAGGGTTGTCTTCCCTTACATAAAAAATTACATTCGTATATTTTTGTTGCCTTCGGCCTCCCTACTTTAGCCTTGTTAACAGCTTCCGGTTGTCATTATGTCTATCAACACTTGAGATAAGCAGTCATTCTCGGACTACCGTAACTGATGAAAACTTATAGCGAATATTTCAGAGAGTAAGCAAGTACATGTGTTTGAAATCAGATAAAGGTAAGTTTTAATTAAAAAAATTGACTTCAATAACGTGTCAGCGACGTATATTTTATTTTTGCCAGATTTTTAAAACAGGAATGTGGCTACTGTTTAAAAATGTGTCGATCAATCAAAGAATTTTAACTTTTTTTTAATCTCAAAAATTTAAAATTCCAATCAATATAATTTCGCTTTAAAATACGCCAGTGTATTTTGTTTACTGGAATTACTAAATTTAATCTCTTGAATTTCAATTAAAGCTAATTTTAAAGCTAAAATATAAATTATTTATATTAAAAATTTCATTTTAAAATCAGATTTCGAAAATTTGTGCTGAATAGTGGAGGTACCTAAAGAAAATCGACTCGGTTAAGCTCAGAATTTGCACACGTGGACGACCAGTGACAGGGAAAAGCCAGAGTCTCTCAAATTCTTGCGAGAGAAAAACCAAGGTTCGGACAGAATTCCCCGGACAATTGCGACATTAATTGACAAAGTCCTGAAGTGAATAAACAATAATTTTACGTGAGAAAGATTTCGTCTTCTAATTTTTATTAGTTTTTTTGGCAATAATATCTACAATATGACAATTCCTTTAATCTAATCAGGAGATCATATCCATTGTCCGGTGTTTCTTGATATTTCCAAAACGGTTTTAAGGAATCGGCATCAAGAACTCGTCGTTCTGTTAATTTTCCCACAAATAATTATATTCTTCTTCTTCTTCTTCTTCTTCTTCTTCTTCTTCTTCTTCTTCTTATTATTATTATTATTATTATTATTATTTCTTTTGCTCGTTATTGTCCTTCATTTTCTCCTCCACCTACTTGTTATTGTTCTTGTTCTCCTCCTTCTTCTTTCACTACGTTTTTCCTTCTCGTTCATATCTTGTTTCTCTGCCTTTTTCTTCCTCTTCGTCTTTCTTCACTTCTTTCACCTTCTTCTTCATTCTCCTCGTCCTTATCCTCTTTCTCCACTTCTTTTTCTTCTTTTTCTTCTTCTTCTTCTTTCACCGTCTCCAACTTCTTCTTACCTCACCAAAGTCTCGTCATAGGGTGGAATGGGCCGTACCTTACCGTGCTGGCCTAAATATGCTTTTTGGAGGGAACTCAGAATCATATTACTTTGAAACACCGATTCTCGTCCGGTCAGCGAAGTTAAGCAACGTTGAGCCTGATCAGTACCTAGATCGGTGACCGCTTGGAATATTATATGCTGTAAACTTTGAAGTTCGGGTGGTTTGACGAATTGCGCTTTGCAATGAGAAATCGTAGGACCAAGTTCGAATTCCAGTCGAGTATATCACATTTACTTACGCTCAAATATCCTTGGTAGAGTTATAAAGAAATTTCTTCTCCTATTTGTTATAGATGAAATAGCGGAGTAGACTGAGTCATATAGACTTGTTTGACAACCAGTTGGGAAGAAAAAATAAGTCAGAATTCTAAACATTTCCAATCCATAAAAATTCATACATTCCATGAAAACTAGAGCAGAAACACAAACTTAGTGAATCTGAAATGTACAGAGAAGGGGAAAGGTTCTTCTTTCTCTCTCATAGCAACTAATAAACAAAAAACAATACTAATAAACAAAAACAAAAAAACAACAACTAATAAACAAGAAATAGTAGACAAATAAATCAGTAAAAATATTCTTTTAATTTATTCGGCTATGAAATTATTTTTAAAATAATAATTTATTTGTGAAGTTTTTTTCTAAAATAATTTTTCAACACAACAAACATCCCAAGGGTTAAAGCCGGTTAAAATCGATAAAAATCATCAGTTAAAATATAAATCATAAAATCAATAGCGTAAAAGAAAAACAAATACGCGAAAATCTTTTCGTAAATGGAGACTGGAATATCTTCGAAGCCAGTTTAAAATGTGAATGACACCAAAAGAAAATATGTCTATAGATATTGGTATTCAGATAAGCAATTACCTTTACAGAATTGAGCTGAAAATGTGAATAACACCAAAAGAAAATATGTCTATAGACATTGGTATTCAGATAAGCAATTACCTTTACAGAATCGAGCTGAAAATGTGAATAACACCAAAAGAAAATATGTCTATAGACATTGGTATTCAGAAACTCATTACGTTTTACCAGAATCGAGCAGAAAATGTGAATAACACCAAAAGAAAATATGTCTAAGATATTGGTATTCAGAAAGTAAATACGTTTTACCTGAATCAAGCTACAAGTGTGATTTACACAAAAAGAAAATATGACTATAGCTATTGATATTCAGAAAGTAATTACGTTTTACTAGAATCGAGGAGAAAATGCGAATAACAACAAAAGAAAATATGTCTATAGATATTGGTATTTAGAAAGTATTTATGTTTTACCAGAATTGAGCAGAAAAAGTGAATGACGCCAAAAGAAAATATGACTATAGATATTGGTATACAGAAAGCAATTATATTTTACCAGAAACGGAACTGAAAATGTAAATAACACCAAAGAAACATGTATATAGATATTGGTATTTCGAAAGCAACGACGTATTACCCGAAACGAGCTGAAAAATTGAACGACACCAAAAGAAAATATGCCTATTGGTATTGGTATACAGAAAGCAATTATGTTTTACCGGAAACGAACTGAAAATATAAATAAGACCAAAGGAGATATGTCCATAGATATTGGTATTGAGAAAGTAATTACGTTTTACCAGAATCGAGCTAAAATGTGAATAACACCAAAAGAAAATATGTCTATAGATATTTGTATTCAGAAGGTAATTAAGTTTTAACAAAATTCATGCAAAAAATGTGAATAACACCAAAGGAAATATGTCTATAGGTATTGGTATTCAGATAGCATTTACGTTTTACTACAAACGAGCTAAAAATGTGAATAAGACCAAAGAAGATATGTCTATAGATATTCGTTTTCAGAAAGTAATTACTTTTACCAGAAACTAGCTGAAAATATTCTTTGTCTATAGATGTTGGTATTCACAAAGCAATTACTTTTACTAGAAGCGAGCTGAAAATGTGAATACAACTAAAGAAAATATGTCTATAAATATTAGTATTCAGGAAGCAATTACATTATACCAGAAACGAGCTGAAATTGTGAATGACACCAAAGGAAATATATCTATAGATATTGGTATTCAGAAAATAATTACGTTTTGCCTGAAACGAATTAAAAACAATTGTAAATTGTTTTCAACTGCCTCTCTTGATTTTATTTTTTTAGGTTGGGTATTGCATTTTCTAAGCCCTTTTCCCTGATTATTTATTCTTTAAATATAATGACTCTTTCTTATATTAACTTTAAAGTTCTTTGATTCTATTTTCTCCAAAACTTCGTTGTTGCTTTCATTTTCGGTTTTAAGGTATTTTCAGCATCATTCCGTATAACTGTATTTCTGTTGCTTCAAGTAGTTTCTTCATATGTGAGGAGACTGTCCAACATTCACTGCTTTATAAGAGAATTGATATGATTGTAATTGATAATTATAGGAAAAATTCGTATTTTAATTACAGAGAAATTATTTTAGTTCTATTTTTGCATATAGGGGTGTTAAGATTATAATCGTTTGAATCAATTTGGACGACTCTGTATGAAATTATGATATAATATTAATTTGATAACTGAATTAGTGAAGAAAGATTTTTCAAAAACTTTTTGAATGTTTAATTTTCTCAAATATTTAATATGTACAAATATATCATCTACATATCTAACTTAAACTTAAGGCTAATTTTAATTTAAAAAAAAAATATTTTCTATGTTGGACCCATAGGTGATCCCATGGATACACAGTCGGTTTCTGAGTATATATTACTTAAATTGTTGTAGGGTTAGAAGTGTATGCAAGAATGAGATTATTTTTGAGACCACAAAGAGCATAGAACTAGTAGCCACTTGAAACTATTCGAATATATGATAAAAAATTAAACACAAAAAATAAAATCACGACCTTTGACAAGTTAGAAATAAATTTCAAATTCAAAATATAACGCTAGAACAAATCAAAATAAGATAACAAAGAAAAAAACACCCACACCACAGAAAAGAAAAAAAAAACTGTATTCCCTGAAGATAGACTAATTGGTTAAAAGTTCTTTGAGAAATAATATCCGGAAATAAAAGCAAGGAAACATCTCATTAAATAAGAATAATCAAATAAAAAACTCTCAGAAAATATTTCCGTGGGGACTGCAATCAGATATGTTAATATATATATATATATATATATATATATATATATATATATATATAGTCATCCGCAGACAGACCTGTTTCGCTGATTGCTTTTTACCCAGGACTAGAAACCCGACCGAATTGGCGTTAGTCTGCGATTCTACATCTGAGCTACGGGCGCTCGGTAGAACGGGGCAGCCTTTTTAGCGTGTACATGATCATTATACATGCCCAATAGCTGAAAGTGTTCTAATTCATTGCTGAATAAACGACTAATATATGCATACATTCATGCATACATACATACATACATACATATATATATATATATATATATATATATATATATATATATATATATATGTATTGTAACAAAGTTGTGGAACTCGTAGTTTTTTAACCTGTTGTTCCTGCATTTACTTTTTATAAAGAGAGAGGAAACCCAAAAACAAGGTTAGCTTCGAACGCCAAAATTTTTGTGTAGTGATACAATGAATTTATAAACCATTGTAACAACTATTACTATATATATTAGTATGCATTGAAAGTTTTTATATTTGACCAACAATTATTCATTTAAACATGCATTGTTAAAAAATAGACATTTTGTACATGTTAAGGATTTTTTTTATTACCCAAATATAATTTCGCAAATGTGATGCCTTTGTCCAAAAGATTTATGGGTATTCATTTTGGTGCATGGATATAGGCTCGGAATATCCGAGAGCCGAGATCAATTAACAGTTGAACTCATTTTTTGAAAATTCAAGATTCTTGTATTTTGACTTTTTTAAGATCTTCAAAGGTACCTTAGTCTTCAGGATCTCGCAATTATTATTATTATTATTATTATTATTATTATTATTATTATTATTACTTTTGGCAAAAATATCATACCAATCTATAAAGTACTAATCAAAGATTAATTCCTGATCTCACATGAAGTCAAATGTAATCAATACTTACCTATCAACTAGCATTATAATCAAAAACCACAACCGTCCCTGATGACAATGTACATTCGAGGAAAGGGCAGCAATTGACGCTGCGCATTCTTCTGAAATAAAGAGTCAAGAGTAACAGTAGAGAATAGGGTTTATGTCTGAGCAGGGATAAACACAGTGACATGAACAATTTCCATTAGTGCAGATGAAATTTTTTACACGTATTTGTTTCACACTGACAATATGTTTCTGCAAAAAACATTTTTCTTTAACCTTATATTGACACATTGTGGTGCTTTTCTCTAAATAAAAATAAATAAAATTAATACACTGAACAAAATTTACGCATTCTATAAAACAACAAATCATTAAAAAAAAATTATATCTACACTATAGGCTAGAAGTTTGGGGATTCGCCCTGGATTTCTTTTAAGTGATAATCCCACTAAAATGCAATGGGTTACTAAGAGTGAAAGAAAATAAAAAAAACATAGTGAGGAGAAAGGACAACAAAAAAATAGGGATCCGAAGGACAGATAATGACAAATGACGTTATCCTCTCTTTAATAATTATATTGGGCCTTTGGTATTTATTTGTTTAAATAAATATATTGGTTCAGTTGATTCTCTTTACTACGAGTTATCAAATTTAATACCTGTTATGAATGCTCTTGTTGTGGTGTTCGCTCTTGAACAGCAGCTTATTATTTTATTTTATTATGCAATAATTATGTCAAGAATATATATATATATATATATATATATATATATATATATATATATATATATATATCCGCAGACAGATCTGTTTCGCTGTATCACGGCTCATCAGTACGGTTAGAATCCGACTGCTTTTAACCCGGGATTGAAACCCGACCGAATTGGCGTCAGTCGGCGATTCTACCTCTGGGCTATGGGCGTTCGGTCGAAAAAGGCAAAGTTTTTAGCGTGGTTAAAACGTACTGGAGTCCCATCATACAATGTTTATATAATATAATATAATATAATATATGTTTTGATTCTTCTGTCTTGTTTACAGATGAGGCAACATTTAGAAAAAATGAAATAACAAATTTACACAACCAACGTTTGTTGGCGGATTGGAATCCCGATTGTAGACTGCAGGCCATCCACCAGGATCAATTTATGATTAAAGTGTGAGTTGAAATTGTAGGTAACTGTCTTGTAGGTCCATATGTTCCTCCAGTACGTCCTTCAGGAGCTGTCTACGGGGACTTTATTTCGAACACAATTCTAGACATGCTAGGGAATGTACCCCTGCTAATAGGAAGACGCATGTTGTTTTTGTATGATGGGACTCCAGCACGTTTTAACCACATTATTCGCGATGCACTGGCTGATATTTACCAGGAAAGCCCAGTTCTTTAAATTTTTATCTAAAACAATTGGTTTATGCAGTAGACATTAACAATGCAGAGAAAGTTCAACAACGTGAAACCATTCGACGCCATCTTGGGTCATTTTAAAGGATTTGCCAGTCAATGATCTGACGGGTGCATGCGTGTGTAAAAGCAAACGGAGGATATTTTAAACAGTTGTAATGAGTTTTGAGTTACAACGATGGCTTTTCGTACATACGTTTATATGGACAACATATACCTTCTTTTGGTGTCAGGAATCAGCCCCCAAAGTGTGTAAAAGTATTTTTTGATTATGTACATGCAACAGTGTATAAAATAAAATTTAAATTTGTAAAATAAAATAAAATAAAATCAAATGAGCGGATATATTTTTAAATGGATTTTGTCCTTGCTTTGGCGTGATGAACCTGCCTCTAAGTTTGTAAAAGTATTGTGACGTACCAAGCACACACACACACACACACACACACACACACACACACACACACACACACACACACATATATATATATATATATATGTGCCAGAAAAACTAATAATAATTTGTTTTTAAAAGCCAAAATAAACTCTTTAACAAGAAAAATGAAATAATAGAGAAATGTAGTCATATAAATATATACTTACATTACCACACTAATTAAAATAGACACACACACAAAAAAAAAGAATTCCGGAAAAGTTTCAAAAGAAAAGCGTAAAAAAGAAAAAGAGAGGGAAAATTCCAAAAGAAAAGAAGAAAGAGTAAAACAGAAAGAGGCAGGAAAATTTCCAAAAGAAAAGAGGAAAGAGTAAAAAAGGAAGAAAGAGGAAAATTTCTGAAAGAAAACGGGAAAGGGTAAAAAAAAGACAGGGAAAAATCGGAAAAAAAAAGAGAAAAGAGGAAAAAAGATAGCGAGAGGAAAATTTTAAAAACAAAAGCGGAAAGAGTAAAAAAAAAAAGGGGAAAGAAAAAAGCCTGAAAGAAAAGGGGAAAGAGTAAAAAAAAAAAGGAAGAGGGAAAATTCTGAAAGAAAACAGAAAAGAGTAAAAAAGAAAGAGAGAATAAAAATTCCGAAAGAAAACAAGGAAAAAGTAAAAAGGAGAGAGGAAAGAGTAAAAAAAGGAAGAGGGAAAATACTGCAAAAAAGAGGAAAGAGTAAAAAGGAAAAAGAGAGAAAAAATTCAGAAAGAAAAGAGGAAAGAAAGAGGGAAAATTCCGAAAGAAACGTGGGAAGAGTAAAAAGAAAAAGAGAGAGAAAAAATTCCGAAATGAAAAAAAAGGAAAGATTAAAAATGAGAGTGAGAGGATAAATTCAGAACGAAAAGAGGAAAGAGTAAAAGAGAAGGAGGAAGGAAAAATTCCGAAAGAAAAGAGGAAAAAAATTTTAAAAAAGAGAGAAAAATCCCGAAAAAAAAGAAAAAAGAGTAAAAAGAAAGAAAGAGGAAAGAATCCGAAATAAAAGAGGAAAGAGTAAAAACAAAATTGAGACAAAAATTTGAAAGAAAAGAGGAAAGAGTAAAACAGAAAGAGGGAATGAAAATTGCGAAAGAAAACAGGAGAGAGTAAAAAAAGAAAGAGAGAGATGAAAAATATTAAAATAAAAGAGAAAACAGTAAAAAAAAAAGAGAATGCAAAAATTTCGAACAAAAAGAGTAAATAGTGAAAAAGAAAGAGTGAAAAATTTCCAAAAGAATATAAGAAAGTGTAAAAAAGAAAGAGTGAGGGAAAATTCCGAAATATTAGAGGGAAGATTAAAAATAAAATTGAAAAAAAAAAGAGGAAGATTAAAAAAAGAGAGAAAATTCCGAAAAAAAAAACAAACTGGAACGAGTTAAAAGAAAAAGAAAAAAAAACAGAGAAAAATGACTGAAATAAAAGAGAAAACAGTAAAGAAAAAAAGGGAGAAGGGAAATTCCGAACGAAAAGAGAAAACAGTAAAAAAGAAAGAGAGAGGAAAAATTCCGAAATAAAAGAAAAAACAGTAAAACGAAAAGAGTAAAGAGCAGAAAAGAGCGAGAGAGGAAAAATTCTGACAAAGAAGATGAAAGTGTAAAAAAGAAAGAGTGAAGAAATTTTCCGAAGTATGAGAGGAAAGATTAAAAACGAAATTGAGAAAAAATTCCGAAAGAAAAGAAGAAGATTAAGAAAAGAGGGAAAATTCCGAAAAGAAAAGAGGAAAGGGAAAAAAAGAAAGAGAAAGAGAGAAAATTGCGAAAGAAAAGAGGTACGAGTACAAAAAAAAAGGAGGGGAAAATTACAGAAATAAAACAGAAAACAGAAAAGAAGAAAGAGAGAAGGAAAATTCCTTGACGAAAAGAGGAAATGGTAAAATAGAAAGGGAGAGGAAAAATTCCGAATGAAAAGAGGCAAGTGTAAAATATAAAGAGAGAGGGGTAAAATACTAAAATAAAAGATAAAACAGAAAAAAAGAAAGATTATGGGAAAATTCCGAACGAAAAGTGAAAATAGTAAAAAAGAAAGACAGGGGAAAAATTCGGACAGAAAATAAGAAAATGTAAAAAAAGAAGGAGAAAAGGAAAATAACGAAAGAAAAGAGGTAAGAGTAAAAAACAAAGAGAGTGGAAAAATTCCAAAATAAAAGAAAAATAGTACAAAAGAAAGTAGAGGGAAAATTCCGAAGGAAAAGAGGGAAGAACAAAAAGAAAGAGGAAGGAAAAATTCCGAAAGAAAAGAGGAAAGATTAAAAAGAAAAAGAGAGGGAAAATTCCGAAATAAAAAAGGAAAGTGTAAAAAAGAAAGAGCGAGGTAAAATTCCGAACGAAAGAGGCAAGACTTTAATCTTGCTTTTTTCGTTCGGAAAGAGAAAGAGAATGAGGAAAGAGAAAAGTGTAAAAAAGAAAGAGAGAGAAAAATTCCGAAAAAAAAAAAACGAGAAAAGAGTAAAATGAAAAAGAGAGAAAAATTCCGAAAGAAAATAGGAAAGCAAAAAAGGAGAAATAGCGCACATTCCGAAAAAAAAAAAGAGGAAAGATTATAAAAGAACCAGAGAGGGAAAATTCCGAAATAAAAAAAGGAAAGATTAAAAAAAAGAAAGAGAAAAGATTTCCGAAATATTACAGGAAAGATTAAAAACGAAATTGAGAAAAAATTTCGAAATAAAAGAGGAAAGAGTAAAGAAAGAGAGAAAGAGAAAAAAAAACGAGAGAAAGAGAGAATTTCGAAAGAAAATAGGAAAGAGGAAAATTACTGAAATAAAAGGGAAAAAGAAAATGAAAAAAAGAAGAGAAAAAGAAAATTCTGAAAGAAAACGTGAAAGGAAAGAGTTGGACAGAGAAGAGAAAAGTGTAAAAAAGAAAAAAAAGAGAGGAAATTCCGAAAGAAATGATGAAAGATTAAAAAAAAGAGAGAGGGAAAATTTAGAAAGAAAAGAGGAAAAAGGAAAAAGAAGGAGAGAAGAAAATTACTGAAAAAAAAAGTAAAAAAAAAAAAAAAGAGTGGGAACATTCTGAAAGTAACGAGGAAAGAGTAAAAAAAGGAGAGATTGAGAAATTTCCGAAAGAAGAGAAGAAAGATTTAAAAAAAACAGAGAGAGGGGGAAAAATCCAAAAGTAAGAGGAACGAGTGAAAAAGAAAGAGACAGAAAAAGTTCCGAAATAAAAGAGAAAAAAGTAAAGACGAAGTTGAAAAAAAATTCTGAAAAAAAAAGTATAAAAAGTATAAAAAAAGAGAAAGAGAAAAAATTTCGACAGAAAAGAGGAAAGTGTAAAAAAGAAAGAGAGAGGGAAAATTTCAAAAAAGAAGAAGAAAGAGTAAAAAGGAAAAAAGAGGAAAATTACTAAAATAAAGGTGAAAACAGTAAAAATGAAAGAGAGAGGAAAATTCCGAAAAAAAGAGGAAAAAGTAAAAAAGGGAGAGAGCGTGAGAAAAATTCGAAAGAAAAATTAAAAATTAAAAAAAGAGAGGGGAAATATTCCGAAAGAAAGAGAAGAAAGTAAAAAAGAAAGAGAGAAAAATTCCGAAAGAAAAGAGGAAAGAGTAAAAATGAAATTGAGAAAAAAAAACCGAAAGAAAAGAGGAAAGAGTTTAAAAAAAAGAGAGAGAGAAAAAAATTCCGACAGAAAAGAGGAAAGAGTATAAAAAGAAAGAGGGAAAGAAAATTCCGAAAGAAAAGAGGAAAGAGTAAACAAATAAAAAACAAAAAAAAAACAGAAAAATTTCAGAAAGAAAAGAGGAAAGAGGTAAAAAAGAGGAAAAATTCCGAAAGAAAAGAAGAAAGTATAAAAAAAAGAAAGAGAGAAGAAAATGTCTAAAAGACTATTCCAATGTAAAAGGTCAAATGACCATGACATCCTACACATGCGCACTCCTGCAAAAACAGGAAGTATGCACACCAGCACACATCCACACAGAATTATGCACAAATACTTTACACTATCAATATAGAAAACAGAAAATTGAAAAATATTAACAGCAAATTGTGCAAAAAACTTGAAAAGTGAACTGATAAATCCGTCTATGAAACTCTAGAGTCGAGATGCCGAAGGTAACGTCAATAAGCTAAGTGACCGCGTAATATTTATATTACTTTTATTAATACTCTCTCTTTTAATGCAAGGCTTTTATTAATACTCTCTCTTTTAATATCGAGCGCTTTATTACTAAAGCTGCTTTCTTTAAATGTTTTTCTATCAGTATCTCAATTACTCTCTGTAAACTCATCATACAAACTCGCACATCACTATTATATATATATATATATATATATATATATATATGAACATTGGAGTCCTTCCTGAAGAGGGGAAGGTAGCCAGGAACGTAGAACTCAGATGAGGGGATAGAAGGGTTAAGATTAGTTTCACATAGGGCTAATATATCAGGTGAGTTATTATGGAGGAATGAATCTACGCTGAGGAAGTTGGTGCGGATGCCGCGTATGTTAGTGAAAGAGATGCAGACAGGTTTGGGCGTTTTCAAATGAGCTGGTTTAGTTTTGCTATTATGTTTGCTTTTTTCCAGAGTGATTCAGTTAAGGAGAGGTCTTAGAATAGAAACAGTCGGTCAATCATTTGCAACTTGTGAAGGATGGAGACTGGCGCGGCCTACAACATAATATGGCCTCGGGGTTGCCCACCGACGACCGTCCATGCGCGATATGGCACTACAAGAACTCCGGTATTATTCAACTGTTGATCAGAGCAGCCTCTCAAGACGCTACGCAAGAGTTCGGGCTCCTAATTACCAGTCGGAAGCAGCAACCAGGAAACTGCCAACCCGGTACCCTCAGAATGTAAAGACGTTGCCACCATACTCCGTAACTGCAAAGAGATTCCAGCTGAACTAACACTAAGACCGGAGAATGGGGATGAACCGGGAACCCCTTCCTAAACAAGAAACAAGGCGATCACCTCTAAACTCATTCAAAAGAAGGGGGTGAAGTGTGAGACCGGGCGATAGTAGGAACTATCTACTCCAATTTTC
The DNA here is from genome assembly GCA_037127315.1 of Ascarosepion bandense. NCBI lineage: Eukaryota > Metazoa > Mollusca > Cephalopoda > Sepiida > Sepiidae > Ascarosepion > Ascarosepion bandense. Next base: position 998,558 of record JBBBDQ010000920.1, on the reverse strand, counting down.
ACGGCTTCTGCTCCGATGAACTTAGATCACTGGTGCCCCCTAAATACGAATTTGAACGAGATACTAGATTAGCAACTAGATCCCACCCTTTTACAGTGAAACCGATAAAATGCAGCCGTAACTTCTACTCCAACAGTTTCTTTCCTCGCACTTCCCGACTGTGGAATTCTCTTCCACACGATTGCTTCCCCGACGGCTACAATCTCCAGGAGTTTAAATGTAAGGTCAATAGACACCTCCTAACACACTAACCTGCTCCTATTCTATCAAACACTCTTCCCATCTGCCCAACCCTCATCCTCGCTATCCTTACTCATCTGTCACCTTCCTCCTGACATTCCCTATGTCTAACCACTCCTCTTTACATTCCCTATGTAGCCCCATGCGCAATAGTGGCAGTGGAATGCCTTGCTTGGGGTGAGATGATTAAAAAAAAATATATATATATATTAAAGGAAATGTAAAATAAATTCAGACAATGTGAGATGAAAAATACTTGAGAAACAACAAAACAAGCCAACATAATGTTTCGATTGTTATAACCATCATCAGGGCTTATACTTACTATTGTGAAGTTTGTTGTTGTTACGGCTTGTGAACATTTCCAAATCTATTCACAGGTCGTAACAACAAAATCACTTCACAATAGTAAATATAAGCCCTGATGATGGTTATAACAACCAAAACATTATAATGTTGGCTACCCTACAATAAATCCATATTTTGTTGTGTCTCAAGTATTTTTATCTCATATATATATATATATATATATATATATATATATATATATATTTGAGATAAATATATATAGATATATATATATATGATATTTTTTTAAATATAAAACTTTTATCCAAAGGAAAAGCAGGAAGGTAAACCACAAAGACCCGATCCTAATTAATATTAATATAAAATTACAGAGCCAATTATAAAATAAAATAAATTTCGATGTTCAAATCAGTTGTATCTCCATTTCTATATGAAATCCCTAATTAATACCACCCCTTTAATTTTTCTGTGATGTATATTTTTTTAACTTCTGCTGGTAAAATATCTTG
>JBBBDQ010000920.1:965000-985000 GCA_037127315.1 Ascarosepion bandense | reverse complement strand
TTATTTTATTATAGACTGTGCTCAATATAATGAGTATTATGGAGCTGAATATAATTATATAGTTATGAATTAATTGTACATTGCGACACGGAAATTTCTATGTTTCGAGATAGATTCTCATCATCAGGCAATGTTGATGTTGATTGTGCAGAGGATTTACATTTAAAAAACGTTTTTCCTTGTTTCTTTTCCTGTTTTAAGAGATCCTCTAGAGTGGCTACCAAGATCACCAAACCTCGCTCAACTGGATTTTTTTTTTCTGTGCGGACATTTGAAATCACTTGTTTATCAGTTGGGTCCAAGGAACATTGAAAATATTAAAGAAACAATTATGACAGTAGTAAAATGAGAGAGAAAGACAGAGAGGAAATTATCTGACGTATTAATGAATCAAGCAGGCAGAAAATAGAAAGACAATGTAAAAAAGGAGAGCATTTTAAAAAGCACATACAACAATTAAAAATGAAATAATTAATAAATTATATAAAAATTGTCCAAATGTTTTGCTTATCCGAGCGCTTTCGGCTATACTTTTAGCCATTATCGTAGATGGATTTTATTTTACGTGTAACAGAATGTCAGTCAGTTAAGTGCCATACGTGAAACACGCTCGGGCGATCATGTCTCGAAAGAGACATGACTGACTGGGCAGAAGATTATCCCGCAGTAGGTTGACATTGCTTCCGGCGGTAGACTGGTTGCCAGCCAAGGTTATAGAACCCAATCTGTCCTGCTATTTAACCCATAAATGAAGAGAACAGACGGATTAATACCTTTCCCAAGGGTATTTGTGAGTAAGTGAATGCAATGGATTCAGCTGGAATTCGAACTCGGCTCTCCGATTTCTCGTTCTGAGCCGATATCCTCTACACCACAACGCACATTCGTAACAGAATGTATGTAGTGTTAAATATGTTAGTAGAGTAGGGTGTATGTGTTACATACCGAACATGGTAAGCATTTTGTTAGTTGATATTAATGAGTGTTGGGTTTTTCTTTTTTATCATAAATCCCTCCATTACATTTTATTCTTTTTTTTTTTTGCATGTGGATGATGCTATGATATTTGTGTTCTTGATCCACCTAATTTCGTAAATAATTAAGTCGGTCATACAGCTACGAAACTGACGCGAAGACTCACGCAGCATCTATTAGAAAAGAGCTCAATTTAATGTTATTTAAACACAAACGGAGACCTACCAAACCCTATTCGTAAAATACTTGTTGACAACACAAATATCGTAGCACCATACATATGCAAAAAAGGCTAAAAAGTTTCTCTCTCTCTCTCTCTCTCTCTCTATATATATATATATATATATATATATATATATCGAAAGAGACTCTTTTAGTCTCTCTCTTTCTCTCTCTCTCAGAGTGTTCAATACAATTATATTGTAGAACTTTTGAATATTTTCCATCTGTAAACGAGTTATTACGTGACCTAGGTTTCTACCATGAGTGGTGTCTTTAGGTGATTTTCAGTAACCGATTTTACGGTTTACCTTTTATTTCTTTTTTTTTGAGAACGCTCACGTAACGCTGTTTTTTGTTTTTTTTGAACGCTTACGTGGCAGAGTATATTTGAACGTGCAATTTTTAAAATTACAAGGAATTATGAGGTTTTTATCCATGATTATATGAACATAAGAGGTATTTTTAATATGATTACACTGAGTCATAATTTCCGTTCTTTCTATGACTAAAAAAACGGTAAAACAAGTTACTCAAAATCGCCTGATGACACCACTCATGGTAGAAACCTAGGTCGCCTGATAACTCGTTTACAGATGGGAAATATATATATATATATATATTGAACATTGAGTTCTCTTTGGATTTAATATCCTATGGAAGTTACCTTACCAAATACCAAAGATTCTAGTATATATATATATATATATATATATATATATATATATATATAGTAGAATCTTTGGTATTTGGTAAATTTATTAAATCCAAAGAGAACTCAATGTTAAATTTATTGTTAAATTTAACAGAGTATTATAATCAAGAACAAAAGTTGGATATTTTTATGGGTTTATAAAAATATCCAACTTTTATATGAATGATAGAATAAGTAAAGAACATGAAAAAAGTGTCTTTTATCTTAAGTGTTTCTCAATATTAAGTTTCTTTAAAGATATGTTAATAAGACAGATTTAATAAAAAAAATTTAAATTAGAAAAGAAAGAAAAAAAGCATCCTCACCAAAAAAAAAAACAAAAAACACCCAAAAGTCAGAATATAGGAATAGATTCTAGTATATTATCACTCTGCTTAAAAAAAAATTAAATTTTTAAACCTGTGTCTTATTAACAAATCACTGAAAAGCTTCATAACGTGAATCATGTTAGATTAAAGGCACTTTTCCTAACCGCTCTTAATTTATTCTAACATTTCGTCGGATTTCAAACCATATATTCAACTCATATATATATATATATATATATATATATATATATATATATATATATATATAGTCATCCGCAGACAGATCTGTATATATATATATATATAGAGAGAGAGAGAGAGATAGATAGATAGATAGATAGAGAGAGAGAGAGAAAAAAACTATAGTGATACATACATATCATATAAGGTGATTAAAATTTTAGGACATAAATACCTTGAGAGAAACTTTCTTACCTTGTTTTGATAGAGATATTTAAAAAGTCTATTTTTATGTAAGATAAATAAATAAATTTTGTTACTTCATACTGGGTAATAAATCAAATGGAACGTCGAAGTATTCACTATAATAACGTTTGAATTATATATATATAAAAATATATATATATATATATATATATATATGAGAAAAGTGTGAGATATATTGTTATTATTATTATTATTATTAATATTATCTTATAATACATTAAGTGTCCATAATTATATTTGTGTCGCCACTCGTGTTTCGAGTCCAAAATTGACTCTCTTCAGGTAAATAGATTTCTGAGTTTACGTACCGAGATCCGTTTGTCTTTCTGACGGCAGAAAACATCGTGTATTTATAGATAAGTGGTCTGTGTACACGTCGGAAGGGTGGTATGCGTGCGTGTTCGTTTGTCAGGTATTTTCACACTTGATTCCTTATCAAAATCTGGATGCTTCCAATGAGCGGGTGCATCGAATAGTGCCATAATTATTGTTAGCGGGGGGGGGGGGGCATCTCTTATATATTAATGACGTAATTGTTTTTATAATTGTTTTTTTTAAGTTTTCTTTATAGTGACCAATAGACCGTGTCGACAAGTTACTGTTAATTCGCTGCGTCGATTTAACATATCTTTTTTTCTTTAGAAATTTGATTATTAGAATTTTTTCTTGTAAACACAGTTTATAATAAATAATTATATAATTATAATACACACGTATATATAAGCGTCTAGATATGTGCGAAAAAATTGTAATCATGAAAAATAAAACAACAATTGTAAACGCGTTTTTAACTGTCTATAAATATATTTTTGGTGTTTAAAGGATCACTTCAGCGATGTCCTGCTATCATTGCCTATTTTGGGTTTTTAAACATCATATCGGCTCCGGCAGTAACCCCGACTTTCAGTCCAGAAGTACCAAGCCGGCTTCTTACTTTTGTGCTATTTGTCTGGATTTAAATTTTTCTTTTCGGCAGGATTCGTACTTTTTATTGTTAACTCTAGCCAATGGGAAGAGTTCATTTTCCCGCCCTTGCCTATTTAATAACAAATCCAAGTTGCACCTGTTTTATTTTTATCTTTAATCGCGGTTACACATTCTGGAATATTCATCCATTTTTTTCCATCTTCACTAAATTTACCCATATACTTTGAATTGCTAATATTAATTGTACTCTAATACCTCTATTTATTAACATAGATTTTGAAACGAAATTTTACTATTTAAAAAAAAATGATATAAATTACGAGCGGTTTATCTGCGAAACGAGGAGTAGGAAGTTAAGTCTTTTGAACTTTCATTTATCGATTACAAATACTCTCTCTCTCTCCAACTCTCTCTCTATATACACTATCGACCATAATTATTAGGTCACCCCAGTATTTAAAAAACATAGAGATAAAAAAGTAAAATTATACAATTAAAATTTTAAAATTAAAATATATATATATATATATATATATATATATATATATATATATATATATATATATATCATTATACAGTGTAGGTATAGAAGAATCCAAGGGAGTATCCTGTACATACAGTGGTAGGATAACTCTCTAAGAGAGCTCTAAGCATATATGCATATAAATACATATAGAGCAAATATAAGAAAAGACAGACACGTTATTTCATGGTGAATCGGAAGTATGGGCCTAAAGACGGAAGCTGATGATGGTTCGCCTGAAATAGACCCATACTTCCGATTCACCATAAAATAACGTGTCTGTCTTAATTTTTCTTATATATATATATATATATATATATATATATATATATATATACCTAGCGGCCCTAATTATTAGACCACCCAAGTGTTTTAAAAAAATGTTGTATTTCATACTAGTTTTTAGTGTTTATAAACCAAGTGAATAATTGTAAATGAAAATAGAATGGTTCTTTTGTTAATACTGCACGATAACATGTGCATCAAATGAATTTAAAAATATTTAATAATTACCTATATTACAGTTTCATCAATGAAAGAATGAAGAAAATTCATGGTGATTAAGATGAGGTAATCTTTGCTTCCTTGCCTTGTAAAATTTTGCAAAGTAATAATACCAAAAGAAAAAATATTATATTTTCATTTAGAGTTATTCACTTAAAATAGTATGAAATACATCTTTTTCTTTCTTAAAAAAAAAACAAACAAACAGAGGTCGCTTACCCAGTAGCATATATATTCGTCTCCACATAGACGCCTGTTTTGCTGTATCGCAACTCATCAGTGTGGCTAGACATCCACTTGCCTGCGGTTGGGATCGAAACACGATTTGCTGTCAGTCGGAGTCGCTAACCCCTAAGCTACAGGCACATGGAATCAGAGAAGAGAAATATAAGCGTGTCATATACAAGCGACGTATATACACGTCAGTCACCGAGAATACACAATTTTTTTCTGAAATGTTATGCATATATCACCGAAGTTTCTTTCAAATTTTTCTCTCTAGAGTGCTCAATCATAATGAGGGCCTAATATATATATATATATATATATATATATATATATATATATCTGGATTGGTGTGAATTTGTGACCCTGGGTTTCACGCTTTTGCGATCGTCAGACAAAGTGATTAATTTTTAAAAAAATGGATATATGTAGGGTTGCGTAAGCTCGATCACTGACATTGAGCGCATTCAAATAAGTACCGCGCATATCTAATATATAAATAATATAATATATATAACAAATTGCACACACATATATATAAATATGTAATTAATTATTTTGAAATTTCGTTAATTTCCGCAATATATATATATATATATATACACATATATAGTCATCTGCATACAGATCTGTTTCACTGTATCACAGCTCATCAGTACGGTTAGACTCCGATTGCTTCTAACCCAGGATCGAAACCCGACCAAATTGGCGTCAGTCGGCGATTCTACCTCCGGGCTATGGGCGTTTGGTAGAAGGAGGCAGACATTTTAGCGTGTATATTATCATTATACACACACAATAGCCAGATTGCTCTAATTCATTACTGAATGAGCGATGCGTACATGCCAGAGTATCTACTGTTTTTCAAAGTCTAGCATATACATACATACATAATTCACACATATATATATATGTGTGCGTGTGTGTGTGTGTGTGTGTGTGTGTGTAGGATTAATAAGAATAACATTTGTTACTCAGCTGATAGTAAATTTTTTAAGCCCAGCTTAGATGTGGCACAAGGCTGAAAGTATGGGGCACCCAGTAAGGATCGAACTCACTAAGTTATAACAGATTGTGGCGACAGAAGCTTGTTAACAATTACACCGAGGTGGTCATGTTACTTAGTTGATAGATGTTAAATCCAGCTCCTCAAATGCTGAGTTTAGTAATTGTTCGGTCTACTCGTAGAGAGAATTTATCCATTGACTGCAATTGTTCTCATTTTTCATATATATATATATATATTATGAGTGGTACAAACAAATGAATTAACAAGCTAACAGACCACTGTTGGTAGTATTTACGTTTTTGAAGAATGCTGGATACGGTACTAATAGGTAGTACGAAATACGACAGCTCTTACGTTGCAGCAAACTATGTTTTTATTATTTTTAAACCCTTATAATATATATATATAAAGCACTTTTCGGACACTGTTTAGACACTGTTCGGACTATTGTCTTCATCTTTAATACCGTGTTTACGACGTTTCGACGTTGTACACTCCTGCCTTGTTCAGTTGCTAAAAATTTCGAACTGAACCCTTTCTTGCGATCACTGGGGTATACCATTTTCATTTAATGGGCGATACTACTTCTGGTAGTTATCTCTATTTAACTTAACTCTCTTAGTTATTTGTTTACCACTGCTGTAAGCAGGTATTTAATTCACAACTCTTTGGGTCAAGTCACTGGAACTAACACACATCTATATCCACTGGGTTATGTGTTCTTGAGGACATCAGTACATGAATTACTGGCACGTAATGTCTCAGTAATCTTTTTTTAACAGAGTTCATGTTGCAATCTTTGATGCTGAACATTTTCTGTAGCACTTTTTACCAGACATGGCAAACATGACAGTCAAAATACGAACAATAGTCTGAATAATATGGTAAATATTACCTCATCTCAGAAGTATAGACAAATACTGAAATATACCCCTGTGTATGTCTGCATGTATGTTAATGTATGTTCATTTGATTAAACATGATTAATACTTACATTCAAATGTATATTAATATATGTGGAAGATATACTTTCTGCAACTGATTCTTTGGTAGCTTAGTATTATCCACAAATATTCATGATAACTGTTCCAACCAAGCTCAATGTCAAGATGAGCTTGATTGATGGTAGACATTCTTCCTAAACTTTAGTTCTTCACCGTATGAATTGTGTTCATCTGCAAAAAATAAAAGAGAAATATATTTGAATACCTGTCGCCAGTCTTTGAGATTATATTCGCCCGATCGACTTAGTCGATTAAAAACTTAATTGGGCGATTAAAGTTTATTGCTTTACTCGCTCGCGGTCGATTAAAAATCTCGCAGTGAAACATGTCCCTTCAAATATAGAAAAAGGGTATCTGATTCCTTTTACAACCCAAAAGTAAGCCATTGAAGATTCCCAAGTTACTTAGAATTATCTACAACGACATTATTGAACTCTTTGGTTTTATCTTTATCGTCAAAATGTTTATGATATTATTAAGAGGAAAGATCAAATTCTGTTGTTATTATTTTAAAAAAAATTAAAATCCTTTCTAACATGTTTGAAATTTTATTTAAAATTTCATTTTTTATTTTTTGTCATCGATTCACGTTATATTTACGTAAGGGGACTATTAAAAAATGGAGTCGGTCGAATAAAATGATTTTGTGTAGAGTAAATTTTCCCTCGCTCTCGACCGCTGGTCGAAAGATTTATTTTTCAAATCTCAAAGGCTGCATGTCGCTAAACAAAAACTGATCCATTTTTGACATTCTAGTTAACGTTTCGCTCTGTACGAAAATTTTCAAAAGAATTTTGTTTTGAAAATGAGAATACAGAAGGAAACTGTGACAGAAATTAAATTTGTTAAACATGCAATTTTTTCCAGAAATTTCATCATCCATGCCTGTGTTGGATATTTTAGACTTGTTTTAATTTGCCCCAAAATAATATTATCGAACGATAATGAGCGAATATAATTTTAAAACGCACTTCATTTCCCACATCAAACATGACCCATGTGAGTCGAATGCTTATATATACACTAACGGCCATAATTATTAGGCCAGTCCAGTTTTTTTTAAAAGAAATGATGTATTTTATACTATTTTTAGTATTTATTGCCAAAATGAAAATAGAATGGTTCTTTTGTTATTATTACTTTGCAAAATTTTACAAGGCAAGGAAGCAAAAATGAACTTTTCCGAATCACGCTACATTTTCTTCATTCTTTCATTAATGAAAATGCAATGTAGGTAATTATTTTTTTTTATTTTTTATTTTTTTTTAATCATTTCACCCCGAGCAAGGCAGAAACGCCACTGATGTGCAGGGGGTTACATAAATGTAGAAAGATTAATTAGAAAAGAGTGAGGAGTACAAGCTAGTTAGAAAGGAACAATAGAAAGCTGAGAAAGCAGGTGCAATGACAGATACATGGGCGGAGAGAAAGTGAAGATTATACAGGGGAGGGGAGAGAGCTAGAGTCCAGTGGTTAGTAGGTGAGTATTAACTTTGCTTTTAAATTTCTGGAGGTCGTAGCCGTCAGGAAAGCAAGAATACGAGAGTGAGTTCCACAGGCGGGATGAGATCAAGTCCCAAGTAGGCATCTACGCAGATGACACTACAATATACTCCCGCTCCAGTAAGAAACCTGTCATGGCGGACAGACATAATCTCGCTGCTGACCTTGAGCGGGATCTACACTCTGTGGTGAACTGGGGCAAGAAGTGGCTTGTCAAAAATTCATTTCATGCTAACGTGCAATATTAACAAAAGAACCATTCTATTTTCATTTTTAGTTACTCACTAGGCAATAAATACTAAAAAATAGTATGAATACATCATTTTGTAAAACACTGGGCTGGCCTAATAATTTTGGCCGGCAGTATATATATATATATATATATTACTTTTTAATTTTAAATCTTTAATTCTATAATATTACTTTTTTATCTCTATGTAGTTTTTGTCTATTTAAACTCTACTCTTGTTATTAAAAAGCAATAACCTAACTTTATGAGATTTAACTTCCATGAACATCGAGTAAACTCAGATTTAAATCTATGAAGCTGTCAGTTTGTAGTATGCACCCGATGATTGCATAATGCATGAAACTCCGAGTCGTGCTATCAACGTAGGACAATAGGCATATTTAATAATTTATATATATGACAAAAAGTGAAAGAACACGTAGATTAAAAACTCACTGTTCAAGCAGTTACTTTTATGAACAGTGCTCGATACAGAGTAGAGCTTAATATTAAATCTCAAATCAGTACGTTAATCAAAGTAACAATAACTATAAAAATAATAAAGAGAACAATAATACAAACTTATGCAATTGTTGAAATCCTAATAATTGCCCACTGCAAAATAGGTGTTAAACAAATTCTATTGTGTACCAATGTAATATAGCATCAAATGAAAACCCAACTATAAAAAACGTTTACATCGAATCTACAAAGAACACTTTTAAACAAAGTTGATATATGCACTTAACTTCCTTTAAAAACAAAATGTATCGAAATCAAACATCCTTTCTGCGAATTTGTGGAAGCTAAAGGATACAAATAAACTCCTAAAGTAAAACGGAAAATTCTGGAAAAAAGTAGAATCTGTAAGTCGTTCAACGACATCTGTCTTTTGTGCCTGAGTAAAAACCTGCAGATTTTAAGGTTCCCAAAAATGGGGTATTATTGAACCGTAGGGATGAATTGACTGTTGTATGTAAACATCAAACAATTTTATTTCACCATAATGTCTCATTTATAACTTGTGCCTTAATATAACTTAAAAACTAAAATTAAAATTAAATTTACTAAAGTAAATTATCCACAATATACTAGTTGGCTTTCTCAACGAACATAGCAGAATTATTCAGTTCAAATTCCAACATAAAAAATTTCCAGTCCCTTATAAAAAATCATTAAATTTTACTAATCGCAGTGTTTTATTGATAGCTTATGCTCCAATATAACCTTAAAATTGTTTTACCAAAATAAATGATCCACACAATACTAAATGTGTTTTTTTAATCTGTAATATACGTTAGTATACCATAATTATTAAAATCCTGATTCTAAACACAAAAGACCCTTAAGTTCAGCCTACTGTAAAAGTTTGCTGTCTGCCCATTTAAATAGTCTATATTCCCACAATGCATTTTACACAGACAAAATAATTCTATTTTAATTTAAAAAATCTACAATATTTCATTTATAACTTATGCTCTATTATAACTTTAAAATTAATAATTATTTTACTAAAATACTTACTAAATAAAAGACCCACACAATACTAAATTAGTTTTCTTAAATACAATATACTTTAATATAACATAATTATGCAATCAATATTATAAAATTTCATCCCTTTTACTCATGAAGTAATTAAAAAAATTCAATTTGCTGTTAAAAACTATTTACCTATTTAAGTATTATGTGGTCCCACTAGGTACCTGACTCAGACAAAATAATTTTCTTTAAAATTTAATTAATTACTCTGTTTCATTTATAACTTATACTCTAAAATGAATGAATGAATATTATTTTAATAAAATAAATGACACACACAATGCTAAATTGTTGTTGTTAATACAAGGTAACTAATAATACCATAATTATTTAATCCTAATTCTGACTTAAACATTCTTTCCCCGTTAATCATACATAATAGTAAAGTCTATTGTTCAATAAAAAGCCTAAAATCCAAACTCCTGATAAAAATTATTGTCTAGTCATTTAAAATCTTAAGGTCCCACTATGCATCTTACCCAGACAAAATTAAAAAGTGACATGTTTAGATTTAAGCCACCCTGCCCCTTTCCTTGACCCAAATATTAGATATATATTCTTCTTCTTCTATGTGCCCTGTCTCTTCAGGACGTAGGCGATCATGGCTCCCCACGTCTCTCCATCCCTTGTGGCTCTTATGGCTCTTATGGCACTTAGTATGTTTATCTATGGTGACATAATTCTAAATTTTGACTGAACAATTTTGACACACCTAAATGCATTTCCTCCAACTACCACTCCCTAATTTTCTAAATAATCATGAATTGTTCTTATATTTTCCAAAATAAATTGTTTTCACCATTTATTTTAACATATCACCTGAAGAGGAACAGGTTTGTTCTGAAACATGAAAATGTTTGTGTAGTGATATTATGCTATTATAAATCATTTTAATAACAAAATTACAATATATATATATATATATATATATATATATATATATATATATATACTAGCAGCATAGTCCGGCGTTGCTCGGGTGTAATGAAAGCTTTTAAACTAATCTATGGTCCTGGAGCTCAGACTCAGTCTAAAGAATATTTGTGTGAAGTTTGGTGAGAATCGAATAAAAATTGTGGATTCGTATAAAGGACATACAGACATAAACAGACACACATACAAACATCTTGCCTTTTATATATATATATATATATATATATATATATATATATATATATATATATATTATTGATTTTCTGCACTATTGTAAGAACTGCAACCTTGAAACTTCTGAATATTGTGTCTTATGTCGTTGTCTATGAGTGTATCAAATTTGATTAAAATCGAACCACTCCTTCTATAACCCGATTTTTGGGATTATCGATTTTCGATATTTATCGGGGGTACCTCGACACAAAAACTAGCTAAGAACACTCGCAGACGCTTATAGTACAACTGTGTAAATTTTCAAGAAAATTGGTTCAGCCATTTCGTAGTCTATAGGTAACGGATGCACACACACACACACACACACACACACACACACACACACAAAGTTCCATTTATAAATAAGTTTAGATTAGATATAGCATCAGTGGCGAAGGGTTACTCGCATCTAGGGTATGCGGTCGCGAATATTTTTTCATATACAGCCCACCGTAGTATTTCGTCTCTTACTGATTGTCAGCAATTATACAAACTACTTGTTACTTCAACACTTCAACGTCTGCGTAATAAAATGAGATCCCACATCTTTTTCACTGCTTTAAAATATGTAAGAAATTTTGATTTAATCTTCTTCCCAGTTCATCAAATTAAGCTTCTGCTTTGTTTAATGAGACGTAGATCGTTATTACTTTTATTTTTAAAAAAATACTTCAATAAATTTCGCATTGCTTGACGGTCAGAAAGTGTCAGAAAATGGCTTTGATTTATGACTGGAAAAGTGAAAATTAGTAATTTTGACGAAAATCTTGTGCGGCCACGTTTCTCGATTCTTTCTCCAACAGGCTGTCTTACCCAAATAAACACCACTTCTACTGATGCTGCAGTACAGCTCGCGCCCTTACAACTCTAATAAGTTACAGGATATGTGGATCTGGACATGTAGTGCACCTATGACTCTAATAAGTCACCGGATATCTGGATCTGGGCGTGTGGTGCCCTATACGACTCTAATAAGTCACGGGTATCTGGATCTGGACATGTGGTGCCCCTACGATTCTAATTAGTCACGGAATATCTGTATCTAGAGATGTAGTGCCCTTACGACTCTAATGTTTCACTAGATATCTGGATTCGGATATGTGGTGCCCTATACAACTCTAATAATTCACGGGACATCTGAATCTGGACATGTATTGCCCTTACGACACTAATGAGTCACGAGACATCTGAATCTGGACATGTATTGCCCTTACGACTCTAATGAGTCACGAGACATCTGCATCCGGACATTTGGTGTCCTTACGACTCTAATGAGCCATGGGATATCTGGATCTGGTCATGTGGTGTCCTTACGACTCTAATGAGTCACGGGATATCTGGATCTGGTCAGGTGGTGCCCCTACGATTCTAATGAGTCACTGGATATCTGGATCTGGTCATGTAAACTGAAAGATTCAAAACTATAGACTCTATTATTATATGAAATAAACAAACCAAATTAAATAAACTATATTTCATCACAAGAGACGGTATCTTGAAGTGCATATATATATATATATATATATATAGTGTATCGAGGAAGTAGATAATTTTATAAACACATATCATTAAATTAATTAAAGATGAGAGTCTATTATGTTTAATCATGAGCTGTTCTAAACATCGTATTTTCGCTTTAATTTCAGATGAAAATAAAAACAAAAATTGACCAACATTTGGATATTTTTATTATGCTGGTCACAATGTGGTAATAATAATTTTTATTATGCTGGTTACAATCGCCAATGGCGATTTTTTAAATAAATTTACTGTTTAGCTCATGTGAGCTGAAAGCTAAGCTTTCAGCTCACATGAGCCATCTTCAGAGAAAAAAATTACGCAAAAATATCTTGGAATACTAAACAGTAAATTTATTTTAAAAATCGCCATTGGCTTCACCCACGGCTTCGCTTCTCTGTCTGTCTGTCTGTCTGTCTGTCTGTCTGTCTCTCTCTCTCTCTCTCTCTATATATATATATATATAGAGAGAGAGAGAGAGAGTGAGATTAAAAGCAGTCAGATGTCTAACCGTACTGATGAGCTGTTATAAAACGAAACATATGTCTGCGGATGATTATATATAATTTAACTAAAATTAAACATGAATATGCTATGAAAGTATCTGTTTTGTTTCGACATAAGTAATGTAGAAACAAAGCAGCTAATTTTGTAGTGATATTATGACGTACTTTTCTTATAAATTTTAAACAAATATTATTCAGCTCTCATTTTTTTAAGAATAGTGTTTTTTGAATATGGGATTTTATTCCATCCAGACCAACCCTATATATATATATATATATATATATATATATACTGTAAGGGCTGTTACAATGTTTTTATAAATTCATAGTATCACTACACAAACGTTTCCGCGTTTCGAAGCATTGTAACAACCATTACAGTATAACACTCAACATTTGTATCGAGCACTCTTTATAAAAGTAAATGCATGAGCAAAAGGTAAGGTTAAAAAAATCTACGAGTTCAACAACTTAGTTACAATACACTATATATATTTTTTTTATTTCGAATTTCATATCACTATAGATACGAACCTGAAACTGAACCATATTTCATTGAAATCTGAAAGTTTTTGAGTTGCCATTATTGTAACAATATCTATCTATCTATCTATCTATCTATCTATCTATGTGTGCGTGTTTACTAAGAAAATTATATATATATATATATATATATATATATATATATGTATAATTATATATATTTCAAAAAACATTCTTTTTGCATCTATCTATGTTCACTCATTCTCTCAGTTTATTCTATCTATCTATCTATCTATCTATCTATCTATCTATCTATCTATCTATCTATCTAACTATCTATCTATGATGTTAAATATATAGGTATATGTCATTTGTATATTTTGATAAATTTCGAGACGATGATGAGAGGTTCTCATCCATATTCTTGTCCTAAAACATAACGAATCATAAAAAGTTTTTGAGGGGGCGGGTAATTTGGCCAAGGACTTTTCAGCATCCACTCGTATGTCTAATATCATCTGATGCTACTTTAGACAAAATGTTGAAAATGCTACCAATGAAACAGAAAAATCTGAGAAATATTTAAGCATATCAGTGAGGTTTTCATGTGATGTATTAAAATCGAATCGCATTTTTTTCTTTTTTCCCTATATTTTATATTTAATCATTTTAGATTATTTCATATTAAATTCATATTAAAGCATAAAGCACGTAATCAAAATATGGAGCGTGGAAATTCTCAATAGAATCCGGGGAATAAACGATTTCATTTTGATGGAATAGAGACAGCGGGACTTCAGTTATATAAAAATTCCCTCTTCGACCTACTTCACAAAATCTGATCACACAATCAAAAGGAGTTTTTATTTTTTAAATTATTTCTGATCAGGCTGAGTACTTTTATGATCTCTCTCTCTCTCACTCACACACACACACACACACACACACACACACACACACACATGTATATATATATATATATATATACTAGCATCATAGCCCAGCGTTTCCCGTGCAACTAAGAAGATTTTAATAGTCGGAGAAGATGCCACTTTTTATTTTGTGTAATTTGTTTTTGCTTGAAAAAACACCTTTTTTATTTTTTTTTTTATATTTATTTTGTTTCAATATTACGGGAAAAATATTGTCACTGTTTTTCGTAGACCAAATTAATTTTTAAAACGTCGGAATAAAAATTAAATATAAAGGCTTTTTTTTCTTTTTTTAATAAAAAATTATTTTAGTCGCGTTTGACACGTGTGATTTGATTTCTGTGACGTATTTCAGCAACCATCTTAGATCTTGGATGTTTTACGGAAATAAAACGTCGCAATAAAGATTAAATATAAAAGCTCATTTTTTTTTTAATAAAAGTATTTTAGTCGCGTTTGACACGTTAGATTTGATTTTTGTGACGTAATTTAGCAACCATCTTAGATCTTAGATGTTTTACGGAGCAAATGTAAACAACCGGTCCCATTGGCCAAAAAGCGCGAAAGGGAAAATTGTTAAACTTAAAACTCAAAAAGTATGTGTGTCGACGTGGCTTCCCTGGAGATATGTGTACCTAGAAAGTTTGAATGGCGTAGCTTAAAAAATGTAGGGGTGCATAGGGAACAGTCACACAGAGACTCACAGATTGCCTTTTATATATATAGATAGGAGAGGATGGCAACCCAAAAGGTTTTATGTAATTCATATAACATATCAATTAGATAAAAATAGCTCAATGGATATTATTCAGAGCAAATACATTGAGAGAAAATAATGTGTTGAGTTTTCCTCTCAATATATATATATATATATATATATATATATATATATATATATATATAGACACTAGCCTCAAACTATTAAATATGTTGCTTAAAAAGATTCATTGAAAATCGAACTGTGTAAAGTTTAAAATTGTCGCTTTAATTCTATGACAAAAGTAACGACTACTACTAATATTATTATAATAATCAGAAGAAGAAGCAAAATATGATGAAGTATAAAAAAAAAGTATAAAAATCATTCAAAAGCAGCATCCCGGGAAAAATGAATACTGCGGAGAGTGCTGTTGTATGGAAGAGACATGTCTCTTTATCTGTTGGGAAAACAACTAGATACTACAATAAATAATGTAAAAACTCAACCGAATAAGATAAGGCTTGCTGTCACATTATCTCTAGTGAAAGCTATCATCTTTGGAATAATAATAATAATAATAATAAAAATAATAATATTAATAATAATACGACAATGGAGTGAATTGTTTGCTTTAAAGAAAAAGAAAATATGCGCCTTATATGTTTAGAAAAAAAGCAAAATCTTTTTCGAGAAGCATCGTTTTGTTGGCTCCTCCCACAGCGTCCCACACGAACGCCATAACATCATGTGACTTTGAAAGTCATATGTATTATGCATTTTTCTCACATAATTTATACGGATTTCTTGTGTCCAGGTTGTTTGGTTCGAGGTTGTTGAAAGTAAAAAAAAATAATTCATTAAATCTTTTATACGTCACAAAGAGAGAGAGAGAGAGAGAGAGAGAGAGAGAGAGAGAGAGAGAGAGAGAGAGAATTGATTGTATTTTCTGATAATTAATCATAGAATTTTAAGAAATATTTACTCAATAAGGAAATGGAATAATGAACTAAGAAGAAAATTCACTTCTAATAATAAAAAGATGGAACATAAGTCCATCTATCTTTCTGTCTGTCTGTCTGTCTGTCTGTCTTTCTGTCTTTCTTTCTGCTAATATCTATCTATCTAGCTTGCTAGTACAATATTTTTTATGTCTATTTGTCTATTTGTCTTTTCATATATTTATCTCGGCATCTTCATATCTATCTGGAAGTCAGTTGGGCCAGGAACTTTTCAGCAGCATTACTTTTCAAATATATATATATATATATATATATATATATATATATTCGAGTGAATAAGGAACGAAGAAAAATTTACAACGTCCAAAGCATTAATTTAAAACAGTGCTCGATATATAAAAAATATAGAGCTGTGAATATTTATTATAAATTATATTTTAGAACATGTACATTTTTTTTGTATCTACTACAAATTGTACATTTTATTTCGACATTGAAATTACAATGTCTCATCAGGTGGTGTGGAAAGGAATAGGTGGAAAGGGATGGGTGGAAATGAATGGCCATTCCTTTCCACACCACCTGATGAGACATTGTAATTTCAATGTCGAAACAAAATGTACAATTTGTAGTGGATATAAAAAAAAAATTGTACATATTCTAAAATATAACTTATAATATATATATATATATATATATATATATATATATATATATATATATGAATCTATTGCAAAATGTGTGTGTGTGTATATATAATATATGTGTGTGTATGTGTATATATATATATATATATATATATATATATATATATATATATATATATATATATATATAGGGTGCAATGTATAAAATGACACCATTATATATATATATATTTTATAATCGTATCGGCCCAAGCAAGGCATTATACTGCCACTGTTGTGCAGGGGTTACATAGGGTAGAAGAGGGATTAGAATACTGCAGAAATGAGATGAGAGCATGAGAGAGAAGATGCAAGTTAGTGAGATAGGAGATGACTATTGACTTTACATTTGAATTCTTGGAGATTGTTGCTGTCGAGTAAGCAAGTAAATGGAAAGGAATTCTACAGATGGGAAGTGCGAAAAAAGGAGCTGCTGTTTGTTTTATATTTTGTCGACTGCATAGTATAGTTGGGTCAGTTGGGCACTGTCTGTGAGAAAAAGAGAACGGTAACGTAATTCTCGCCACCAGAAATTTGGAAACATGCCTTCTTGCTCGGCATTCGAGCCCCAACCTCCAATACAAATCTTTCAGAGAATTCAGGTGTCAGTCTGAGGACAGTCCAGAAAATTCAGAAAGAGTTGGATGAGTCTAATGGTAATTATGAAGGTGTTTTCGAGTGATTTCAAGTGATGGCGACGTTAGGCCTCTATTCTTCTTCCTCTAGGGCCCCAGGCTCAACACAGAAGCCTACATTAATTACATGGAGAAGGTAGTGCTGCCCTGGTTCAAGATGGTGCCTGGAAGTCCTGATGTCTGGCAACTGGATTTAAGAATCCAGTTATGGCTGTCAGAAAGTTTTCCCGACCACATCACTCCTTGCATCTAAATCCGCAGACTGCAACCTCCTTGATTATTATGTGTAAGGAAGAGTTTAACGTGAGACTAACAAATCTCTTTGACACACCAAAGAAAAACTGAAGGCAATGATTATGGCAGCATTTTACAGCTTTAAAATGGAGACCGCCCAGAAGAGTTACAGAAAACTCCGAAGTCGTCCAGAAGCCGTAGTTGAACCTAATAGCAATTTCTCTATGTGCGTTGTGGTGCAGTGGATATCGACTCGGACCGACAAATCGGGGAGCCGAGTTCGAATTCCCGTAGAATTCCAAGCATTCACTTACGCACTAATACCCTTGGGAAAGGTATTAATCCGTCTCTTCCCTCTAGTTATGGGTTAAATAACAGAACAGATTAAGTTCTTTAGCATTGGTCGGCAACCAATCTACCGCAGAAAGCAATGGCAACCTACTGTGTGATAATCTTCAGCTCAGTCAGTCATGTCTCTTTCGAGACATGATCGCCAAAAGCGTGTATCAGGTACTTCATTTAAGTAACTAACTCTCTAGTGTTTCAAGATTTTTTGGTATAATTTTGCTAAATATATCTATTAAAATGAAATTTCATTTTTGCGTCATTTAGACGACAATTTATCTATCGCACACTCTATATATGTTAAAATGAGATGTCAGTGTTATTTTCACTTTTGTCATTGAGACGACTATATATCCATCGCACCCTGTTTTTATATGGTATTATTTATATCAAAATATATTGTAAATTGAATTTAATATGAAGTACAGTAATTTGGGACCTCAAGTATGGTTGGATGGATGAAATCAAATTCTGTCTTTGAGGTCACTGAAGGTCACAGGAAGTAGAATTTGGTTATGTGATTTATGATATCTGTTGCACTCAAACAATTAGCATGTGTGCGTATATTTGCTATTAAACAAAATGAACAAAATGTGGTGTTGACATACAAAGTTATCGAAGGAAACTGCGATGGAAATTTTGCATAAATTAGCGAAACGAAAGAATATAAAGATTTCAAAACCTGATATTTTTTTAAAACCGACAAACAAAATTTCTTTCATATAATCAATTTTTTCGACTCATTTAATTTTTAAAAATCGACTGTTTTTAATTATAAAAAAGATATCTATAGTTCTCTAAGCAATGCAATTTGACGAAATAGAGCAATTTCTTGGAAAGTTTTATCAGAACAGTTATCCTATCAGAATTCCGGCAGTTTGCTTGATTGTCCAGAGCTCCACTTAATTCTTCATTACTCCGGAGCTTAAGTCTAATGTTCCAACTCACAGAATAAAGTTGGTGCGCCCATCACACTTCTTCATAATTTTGACGCTCCAGTTGCTGAAAAACAGAAAAATTACGTTAGAAAAAAAAAAAAAAGGAAAAAAAGAAAAGAAAACTTTTGTGATAATCTCGACAATCTCCCCGGGAATGAGGAGAAAACTAGAAGAGGTCGAAATGTGTTTCAACAGAAGGATAAGGATAATTCCATGGACGGAACGAATAAGCAATTATTTTTACTCATAATCTCGAAAAAGGAAGAGGGTTTGGAAAAATTTAGCTCACAGGCATACTGAAGGCAAGAGAGACAAAAAAGAAGAAGAAAAATTAAAATAATAATAATAATAATAAGCAGAAGAATCAGAAGAATCAGAAGAAGCAACAGAAGAAGAATGGGAAGGAGAATGAACAGAAGAAAAAGAAGAAGAAAAAGAAAAATAAGAAGAAGAATGAGAATAATAATAATAAAGCAAAAGAAGAAGAAGAAGCAGAAGAAAAAGGAAAAAAAAAAGAAGCCAAAAAGGAAAAGAATAAGAATAAGAAAAAGAAGAAGAAAAGGCAGGAGCAGATGAATGAAAAGAAGAAGAAGAAAAAAGAAAAAGAAGAAGAAAAAAGAAAAAGAAACAGAAACAGAGAACAAAGAAGAAGAAGGAGAATAATAATGATAAGAAGAAGAAGAAAAAGAAAAAGGAAAAGGAAAAAGAAAACAAAGCAGAAAAAGGAGAACATTAATAACAACAAGAAGAAAAAGATAACGAAAAAGAAGATGAAGACGAAGAAAAAG
>JBBBDQ010000920.1:802500-960000 GCA_037127315.1 Ascarosepion bandense | reverse complement strand
ATATGCCGTTAAACAAAACTCAAACACAAACACATCTTACAAAAGGTACTGAAGGAAATTGAGAAGAAAGGACTAAACGTCAATTGCAAGAAAACATAAGTTATGGTTGTTAGCAAAAACAAGAGCCCGACATGCAAATTACAAATTAGGAATACCAAAATCAAAGAATAAAACAATTTAAATATCTGAGATGCGTTTTAACAGAGGACGGAAAGTACGACACTGAAATCTGAAGGTGGATTAAGATAGAGAAAGTAGCTTTCCAAAACCTAAGCAAAGTATTAAGGAACAGAAATATTTCTTTAGAAACAAAAAGAGAAAAGTACATTGGACTATTATGTAATATCCGTCATCATATATGGAAGCAAATGCTAAACAATCTTCTCACAAATGTTGAAGAGACTTGAAGCAACAGAAATGTGATTCTACAGGAGGATATTAAGAACATCATGGATCCAGAACAACGACGAGATTTTAGAGAAAATGGAAACAAAAATTACACTTATATTTGACACCAAAAAGAGACAGTTGAAATTTCTAGGGCATGCAATGAGGAAAGAGGGCTTGGAAAATTTATAATTCATGAAAAATTTTGACGGCAAAAGGGACAGAAAAGTTCAACGCATAACTTATATAATAAGTTTTAGTAAATGCATGGCGGAGTAAATGTTAGGACAAAATGTATTAAGAGATACAAAGGACAGGTAATTGGAGAGAGCTATGATCTTCAACGTCCTGAAAGAATACGGCATATAAAAGAAGAAGAAGAAGATGATGATGATGATGTTGATGAAGAAGTAGAAGAAGAAGAAGAAGAAGAAAAAAATTTGAATTTGTTGGTGGAACAGAAAGCTTTTCAGCTTTTCTCACATATATATATATATATATATATATATATGAGAGCGGATGTGCGTTGTGGTGCGGTGGATATCGGCTTGGAGGGGGAAATCGGTGAGCTGAGTTCCAATTCCAGTCGAGCACACTGCATTCACTTACGCACTGGTACCCTTAGGAAAGGTATTAATCCGTTCGTTCCCTCCAATTATGGGTTAAATAATTGAGGTCTGCTGTTCATGCGATCTGTGGCAGATTTCTGCACCGATTGTTTGTTATCAGCGGTTCCAAAAAGTGTGGATGGTACTACACAATGCCTTCACCACTATAAACAAATCTTCGTGTGGATGTCTGACTAAGGTTAGACCCTCATACATCGAAATCGATGGGAGAGTCCATAATATATATATATACTGATTGTTTAATACTTAATTTTTGGTCCTAATAGGGTTAGACCAGTTCACATTTGTATTAAAAAGTGTTCTATACAATTATATTGTAAAACTGTTGAATATTTTCCATTTAAAACGCGTTATCTCGCTACCCAGGTTTCTGAGTAGCGAAATAACTCGTTTAAAAATGGAATATATATATATATATATATATATATATATATATATATATATATATATATATATAACTATTATGAGTCACTTATTGGATAGGATCAAATTAAACTGGTATACAGTTATATTAAAAAGAGCTCAATTCATATATAATGTAGACCTTTTAAATATTTTCATTTCGAAATCAGAAGATTTTGCACAAATATTTCATGTAAAATCTTCTGTACAATAAAGACGGAATTTACCATGAAATAACGTGTCTGCCTAATTTTTTTCTTGTAAAGATACTCTGATCTTCAGTGAGAATCTAATGTAAGTAATCCCTTCACTTTTAATGGGTCAGTCAGTTAAGTGCCATATGGGATACACGCTTTGGGCGATCATATCTAAAAAAAGACATGACTAACTGGGTAGAAGATTATCCCGCAGTAGGTTGCCATTGCTTTCTGCGGTAGCACCGGTTGCCAGCCAAGGCTACAAAACCCAATCTGTCCTATTCATTTAACCGATAACTGGAGGGAAGAGACGGATCAATGCCTTTCCCAAGGGTATATATGCGTAAGTGAATGCAAGAAATTCAACTGGAATTCGAACTCGACTCCCCGATTTGTCGTTTCGAGCCGATATATACTACACCACAACGCACATACTGTGCTAACAATCCTAATAATGTATTATTTGAACCTCAGGAGTTGTTTTGATACGTGTTCGCAGGTAGGATTTTGTCGCATGCCAATCAATCTAATCAGATTTCTAACACTCACCCACTTCTGCTGTCCTTATCGCTTAGATGGTAGGTGCGATCTCAATATTATTTCCTTTTGATTAATTTATTTATTAAAACGTAATAAGTTAAGTGAAATATCTGAAATTATTTAATGGAACTAGTAAATAAATAAAATGGCCGCTTTTTTAGTCCACTCGTAAAAATATAGATATTTTTTGTTATGATCTTTGTAGATTATCACTTTTAGACCTTCCTTGACCCACGAACCTTGACAGAATCGAAAAATATTGAATTTTCATCATTTTAAAATGTTCTAGTTTATAATATCGATACTGTGTAAAATCGATCTTGATTTTTTACAGAATCACTCAAACATAGCAGTTTTACGGACGAAAACCACAGTTTATTTTTTTTTTTCAAAAATATTTTTTTAAATACAGAAAATGACATATAAACATTTTTAATTCATTCAGTTAAATTCTATACGTTATACCGGCTGGGCGATCACGTCTTTTTCGATTTATTGCTGACTAGGTTTTTGCGCAGTAGTTTCCAATTTGTTTTATAGGCAGACTGATTATCAACAGAGGCTACAGGAACTAGTCTGGCCTGCTATGATGAGGGGTGGGGTAAGAGATGAACTCATACATTTTCCAAGGGTATTTATGCGTGAGTCTAGTAAACCCGACTAGAATTCGAACTCGACCCATTACAAACTACTTCTTTTTCTATGTGCCCTGTACTTTCAGGGCGTAAGGGATCATTGCTTTCCATGTCTCTCTATCCCTGGTGGCTCTTAGCATGCTTTCTCCTGTTACACCACACAACCCTTGTTCTGTCATCCACCTGATCAGGCCCTTTAAATATGTTATCCGCTGTTTTCCCCCGTCTCTTTTTTCCTCTATCTGGCCTGTTAGTATAAGATTTTCCAATCCCTTCCACCTCATTGCATGTCCCAGGAACTTTAGCGGTCTTTTCTTGATGCTCAATATTAATTTCCTTTTTGTTTCCAACCTTTCCAAAACCTCAACATTGCTCACATGCTCAATCCATGATATCTGCAGCATCCTTCTGTAGACCACATTTCAGTTGCTTCAAGTTTTTTCTCCATTTTGATGATATTGTCCAGCATTCACTGCCATATCGAAGAACTGACATCACATAGCAATCCAGTATTCTTTTTGTTTCTAGCGAAATTTTCCTGTTTCTTAATACTTTAGTCAAGTCCTGGAACCTGTCCTTCGCCATGCCAATTCACCTTCGGATCTCTGTGTCGCACTTTCCGCAACACTTCCCAGGTATTTAAATTTTTGTACCTGTTTGGTTTTAGCACGCCGCACCTGTATTTGGCATTTTGGGCTACTCTTTTTGCTAATGACCAAGCATTCGGTTTTCTTTTAGTTTCTTTTTAGCTCTTTACACTATTTAATCTTTTATGAGGCATATTGACAGAAAATAAACAATTTAATTAAAGTAATTTTATTTGATTTATTCAACAAATGCTTTAACAAGAAGAAAATACTTCTTACAAAATAAATTTAATATATAGTATAGCCTATAAATTTAATATATAGTATAGCCTATTGCTTTGATCACAGCCTTCATTCTGTCACTCATTGATATCACAAGCTTCTTCAATGTATCTAATGGTATCTCCTGCCAAGCAGCTTGCATTTGTTCCCAAAGAGTGTCTTGCGAAGTAACATTAGATTTATCAATTTTTTTATTCAAAATATCCCATAGTTGTTCAATAGAGTAGTTTCAAAATAACTTGTTTTACAGAAAATAACTTATTTGTCTTACATTTCATTTACATCTAGTTTTAAATAATCAATATTTATTAGCAATTTACTTGGCTTTTTACACTGTATTTGAATTTGAGTGAGGTTTTTAGGAAATTCACCCCTGTCCTAATACTACCGGTAGTGTTCAAAAGTGTTAGGTCAGGGGTGATTTTAAACTTTATTTTGATGCCCATAAAAGAAAGATAAAATAGATCTTGTCTTGTCCTAATACTTTTGCACAGTACTGTATATATATATATATATATATATTACACTTGAAATTTTCTTGATGAATTGAATATATATATATATATATATATATATATATATATATATTTATATAATATATATATATATATATATGTATATATATATATATAGGAGAGTTTTGTAATTTGCTTGAAGCATTGTGTGTATTAAGTGTATAGGTAGGTCTTGAAGGCTATCACAATGAGTTTAGTAAAATAAAGAAAGGTATTGGGTATTACCTGTTAATATTTTGTGATCATAATCTTATCTTCAGAATAGTAGGAGAGCTTGTTTTCACGACCGTCCGCTCGTGGACCGTGTCTTTCAACTAATGGATTGTCATCCTTCACTGCTATCTGTCGTTAATTGTAGTGAGTGAGAGAGAGAGAGAGAGAGAGAGAGAGAGAGAGAGAGAGAGAGAGAGAGAGAGTGTGTGTGTGTGTAATATACGGTGCGAAAAAGCCTAATCCTATGATCAATCAACGCACACATATATAAACCATAAACACACACAAATACATGGACAAACACACTATATATCTATATATATATGACGAATATGTTATGCTCTCATTACGATTGAGCTCTCTAGAGAAGAAAATTTTAAAAACAGCTTCCACTTCTGCGATATATGCATTACTATTCAATAAATGAATTGAGTTCTTTCAGTGACTGGCGTGTGTACATTTTGCTTATATACAACACGTTAAATTTTCTTTCCCTGATTTCATGCGCCTATGGCTTAGTTGGGTAGCGACTCCGACTGACACTAAATCGTTCGAGTTTCGGTCCCGGCCAGAAGCAAGTGGATGTATCTAATCACACTGATGAGCTGTAATACAGTGAAACAAGCTTGTATGTGGATAACGAATGAATATATATATATATATATATATATATATATATGCTCTCACACCCTGATTGAGCACTCTGGAAGAACAGTAGACTTTGAAAAACAGTAGTTACATTAGCACTTACGCATCGTTCATTCAGTAATGAATTAGCGCACTCTAACTACTGGCGTATGATACATCATATGCTAAAAGTCTGCCTCCTTCTACCGAGCACCCATAGCTCAGAGGTAGAATCACCGACTGACCCCAATTCGGTCGGGTTTGAATTCTGGGTAAAACCAATCGGATGTCTAACCATACTGATGAGCTGTGATACAGCGAAACAGATCTGTCTGTGGATGACTATATATATATATATATGCACGGTAGAGTAATGGATAAATTGGGGAATTGGGAAGTTGAGTTCATTACTTTTAAGTATTGGCCAGCAAATTTAAAATTAATAAGTCCCGTAAAATGAAAAACCAAAAATAAACACGGAAGAGAAACGACAAAAGAAACGAAGGAAAACGAAATTGCGAAAAAACCTGGAAGAGCAAAAAAAGTCTTCTAAAAATAAATAAAATATTTTTATAATGCTGAATGTTTACAGGCGGATCAGCTGATATCTTATGTGACTTATTTTACATAAAGTCGACTATGGTTGTCAGCAACTGTTAATGACGTCATATCGAGAACCTCAAAGAGAGTGGGAGAGAGGTGAAGAAAGAGTGTAAGATTTTCTTCCACTCGCTCTTGAGAACACGAAAGAAAGAGAGAGTGTGGGGAGGAAAAGAGTAGAAGAGAGAAGCCAACAGAGAGACGGGTAAAGAGAAAGAGAAAATGTGTGAGTAAAAAAAAAAAAAAAAAGAAAAAAAGAAAAAGGTAGAAATAGAGAGGAATGAGAATGAAAGAACAATAAAAAATACAAAGAAGAGAGAACTGAAAAACAAAACAAAACGGGTAAGAATATCTAAGAAAAGACCACAAAAAAAAAAAAAAAATAAATAAAAGAGTGGTAAAAAGAAAAGAGAGATAGATAGAGAAGAAGAAAGAGGTAGCAGCAAAGAAGAAGGATAGAATGAGTTAAGAAAAGGAGGTTACGACAAACGCGAGTAAGATATAGAAAAAGGGAAACACTTCATCAGAATAAAACAAATTCAAAACTTATAAACGTTTCCTATTTGTTCTGTATTCATTTAATCGTATATTTTGAAAACACCAGACATGAGGAGATAACATTGATTCTCACAATTGTTTTGCATGAGATTTCTTAGGGGATGAATTTTCTGCTTTTAGCGTAAAATTTCTTTCGTTATTTTTTTTTGTCTTTTTTAAAATTTATTTCTTTATTTTAATTGTCTTAATTCTTTCTTTCCTTTTTTTTTTACTTGTTCACTCTTTCATTTTCTATTTCTTTTCCTCTTCATTCTTTTTTCTTTTAATTGTTTCACTTTCGTATCATTCGTCCCTGCATAGAATACTGCTGTCATATATGGCCAGGCGTCCCCGTTGTTCCTTTCAGTGTTCTCGACAGGCTCCAAAGGAGAATCAGTAATCTGATAGGTACCGACTTGGCGGATCAACTCCAGCAACTTTCTCACCGACGGGATGTGTCTTCCCTCTGTCTGTTCTATAAATGTTTTCATGGCTTCTGCTCCAACGAACTTAAGTCACTGGTGCCCCTGCCACAGGAGTTTACTCGTACAATCAGATTGGCAACTAGGTCTCACCCATTCACATTTAGACTAACCAAATGCAGCCGACAATTCTACTCCAACAGCTTCTTTTCTCGCACTTCCCGCCTGTGGAACTCCATTCTATATTCTTGCTTTCCAGGAATTTAAATGCAATGTCAATACTCATCTCTTATCCACTTGAATCCAGTTCTTTCTACATCACCCTGTATATCTTTTCCTTTCTCTCTACCTTCGAAACTGTAATCACATCTGTGTTCCCATCCTTCTCTTGCCCTTTCTCTGACACCCCTTGTAACTGGTTCGTCTTTCTCTTTATTCTCCTCCTATCTAATCTTTTACTCTTATGCAGTCCCTGTGCATCAGTGGTGTTACCGCCTTGCTTGGGCTGAAACGATTTTTTTTTTCTATTTTTTTCTTTCATTCTCTCTCTAGTTTTTTCTTTCTTTATCATTATTTTTATTTTGATAATGGCGGACAAAACAGATATATTTAAAATATTTAGTTAAATCAAGAAAAGAAAAAAATAAAAAGATTGACATTTAAAACGAAATAACAAAATTGCCCGGTTGTCACTCCTCAGCTTGTGAGAACTCGGCCGAGAAATAAAATAGTAAATGTACTACCGTCTAAAAAGATAAAGGAAGAACTACCACACCGTTATTAGTAACAAACTAAACACGGAATGTATCTACAAGCAGATGCGTGGTGTGTAAATAACATGATCTGTGTCTTTCATAATGAAATAAGGGCAGATGTGTTTCATGCAATGTTAAATAAGCTACACCCTTTCTCTTTATTTCATGACTGAACGGAAGAGCAACAGATTTTTATAATTTCTAGATGTTTTCGTAAAAAGACTTCATTCTAAGTTTATTTCATGGGTGTTTCATAAGCCCAAATACCCTTAGGAAATGCATTAATCCGCCGCTTCCTTATCAATGTATAGGTTAAATATGAGAATAGACTGGGTTCTATAGCATTGGTTAGCAACCAGTTTACCGCAGAATGTAATAGCAACCTTCTGCATAATCAGTCATGTTTCAAAAAGGATATGATCGCCCAAGTGTGTATCACGCATGGTACTTAACTGACTGACCGTTAGACCAGATTTTTCCGTCCTAGCTAGGACTCAGTTTTGTCCTAGGATATATAGAAATAAGTCCGGTTAAAATCTTAGTTGATCTGCCTCTAAGGATTAATGTTTGAGCAGGATCTAAAACTTATTACAGATATTTTGTGATAACGACTATCCTTTGAATATTGTGCAAACTAGCACAAATGTGAACACTGCACAATTTCGTAGGCCTAAAACGTCTTGGATATGCGTTGTGCATTAAATATTGGTTCAGAATGAGAGATCAGAGAGCAGAGTTCGAGTTCCAGTTAAATTCGTTGTACTCACGCGAATATTCTTGGGTAGGGTATTAATCCATCTCTTCTCCTTTCAGTAGAACCAGGGCCGTAGCTGATGCTAAAAAAAACACCGGGCACAGAGAAAATTGCCCGGATTTATTAGTTGACAATGTGATTACGTCATCAGTCTCATCCGTTTCCACAAACTATGATTTTTGCGGATTTTTTCGGCTATTCCAATGGAAATTAGGCACAAAACGTGAACTAAAGCAGGAAACCGGGTTGGGACTTCCTGAGTATAACCAATCTTTTCTCCCAAAATTAATAAATAAACAGATTTTTACTGCGTTCATTCGGATGTTTTCTTCGTTTTTCTTTCTTTCTTTCTTTCTTTCTTTGTGAATTGTTTAGTTTGATTTCTGACGAAGACATTTTTACTTGCCACGATTTTCACTATGATTGCACGGATGGGCCCGGACCCGTGCCCGGTAGTCAGATACGGCCATGAGTAGGACAGATTGACTTCTATAGCTTTGGTCAGCAGCCAGTCTAGCACAACAAGACGTGGCAAGCTATTGCAGGAAAATCAGTCATAAATCGAAAGAGTCATGATCGCCCAGGCGTGAATCATGTATGGCACTTAACCGACTGAAATGGTTTGGACATGTAAAACGTCCTGTTTATTTAAGACCACCCTGGATTTGTGAGACTGAAATTATTTTTGCTAATGAAATATCGGTCATTATTTCACAAATTTATATTTTTCATCGAATCAATGAGTCATGTTCTCTTCTTGATCGATGCCAAATCTGTTTGGAAGGAAAACCTGCCTATCTTCAAAACAAGTTCTATCAATGATTCTTATAAATGTCAGTGCGACGCTGGCTATACAGGTAGGACAATTCATTTCCATTGGAGGAGAACTACCCTGAATGCTACGGCGTTCATTACACGAAACAATTCTCATTCATTTTAGGCAGCCTTCCCCACGTAAACAAGGAATGGCTTGTCCAACTGAATGTGATATGCGTGTAGACATTCCTTGTTTCTTATATTACTAATAACGTTATGTTAGTTTGTGCTTTATCCTTTAAGTCGGTATGTACATTGACTATTTTATTACTTGATCAAATTATGACAAACTGAGGAGCGATAACCGGTAAATTCGCAGTTTTATTTCATATTAAATGTCAGTCTTTTTTAATAATTTATTTATGCCTGTGTTATATGCCATTGTTAAGACTTTTTATCAGTATTTTCAATTTTTATTACCAGTTTGTGTCTGTATTACATTCTTTATGATTACGTTTTCTTTGTCATGTACTTCTCTCTTTCTTTAGTCGCGTATTTTTATCAGACTTTACAGATTATAGGAGGGAAGTGGATAGATAGATAGATAGATAGATAGATAGATAGATAGATAGAAACAGAATGAGACAGATATGAACAGAATATGATAGATAGATAGATAGATAGATAGAAACAGAATAAGACAGATATGAACAGAATATGTTAGATAGATAAATAGATAGATAGATAGATAGAGAATATGACAGATATGAACAGAATATGATAGATAGATAGATAGATAGATAGAAACAGAATAAGACAGATATGAACAGAATATGTTAGATAGATAAATAGATAGATAGATAGATAGATAGATAGAGAATATGACAGATATGAACAGAATATGATAGATAGATAGATAGATAGATAGGAAGACAGAGAATGAGATAGATAGATAGATAGATAGATAGATAGAGAGACAGAGACAGAGACAGAGAGAGGGAGAGGGAGAGAGAGAGGGCACGCGAGATATAGACGAACAGAAATAAACAAAGAAAGAAATGCGATATCAAGAAACACACGGTTACATTGAACCCAACGCTTCTCTTTCCAGCTATGAAATGATCAGCAGGACATACTGTGTAATATAGCCTTGGTTGGCAACCAGTCTACCGTAGAAATAAACGGCCGCCTACAGCGGCAAAATATTCTGCTTAGTCAGCCATGAATCGAAAGCGTCATGATCCTTCAAAATTTTCCTTTTCCTTTCTTTATTCTTTATCTTTATTTTTAACTGTTCTTTTCACTTTGATATATCCCGGAAAGGAATATCAGTGTAAAGATTAGTGGAAGAATGGTACTCGACACAAGAAATAGATCTAACGTATTTATTGTATTACTGTACAATTAACAATAAGATACAGATAAGCAATCAATGAATAGGAGTGGAATAAACTATCAAATAGAGAATGCCTTCGCCTAAGACGTTTGCATTATTTAGCTGTCCCTCCCAGTAAGGGCAACATGTGACACATGGTCAGTTTATAACTGGGCTTTCCGGGCTATATGGCCCGGCCAAAAAATGTCTGTCTATTATTCCCCAGTCGTGCTTCTACCCTTCGGCGGAACCACGACTGGGTTTGTGCTCTCTGCTCGGAAGCAGAGAGCGCCCTCTACCCGAAGGTAGAGAGCTGACAGTGTTATAGAGCAGTCATCCTAAGACGGTTGCTCTCCCTCATACCGCTTGTCACCATCCTTTATAGTCTAGAGCATTCCATTCTCGGGGATGGCAGAATGTTCCACTATGACACTTTTTTCTTACTTTTTTGTCCCTTTGTTTTGTTTCTCTTTCATATTTTTTGATTGTCTTCATCATGTTTTCAATTTCTAAATTTCTTTCATTTTTTCCCTCTCTTGTCACTAACAAACTTCAACCACCATTTTAAAATTTTGTTTGTGTAAAATTAGGATAAATCCATTTGCCTCTTCTACAAATACGCCTGCGGCAATTGTTCTGATGTGATGTTCTCCTTGCTACTCCGACTGTATGAATTTAACTGTATTACTAGATTGGCAACTAGGTCTCACCGTTTTACTATTAAACTAGCTAGATGCAACCATTAGTTCTTTTCTTGTAATTTTCTTATAATTTATTTTTTGTTTTATTTATCGCCTGTGGAACTCTCTTCCTCTTTCTTGCTTTTATGCCACCTACAAAATTCAAAAAAATTGAATTCATTGTCAATCTCCACTTCTGTTTATTCTTTATTTGTCTTCACCTCAGTTATCCCTACTAAAGTCATCTCATTCTTTTTCACTTCATGAACCCCCCAACCCTGCACATTATCAAGCATTGTCGCCTTGCTTGGGGTGAAATGATAAAAAAAAGTTTATTAATTGCAGTACGATAGATGTCAGATCCCATTCAGTTCATCTCTCGCTCTTGTTCTCGCTCTCTCTCTGTTTATTCTTATCAGTATGTATGTATGTATGTATGTATGTATGTATGTATGTATCTATCTATCTATCTATCTATCTATCTATCACATTCTGTTAATATATATCTATATAGCAATGTCTATATAACAATGCCTGTACATATCTATCTATCTATCTATCTATCTATCTATCTATCTATCTATCTATCTATCTATCTATCTAGTTTTTATTATTTTTTTGTCCAAAATTGATCTGTGAAAAATTACATAAAAGTCATTTTTTACCGTAGGTCTCTGTTTAAGACACGGAATAAATCTGTTTACAAAAGAAATAAAGGTAAATAATAATAATAGTAATAAAAAATAATTGACTATAAAAAACTATATAAAATCCTAGTAATTTTAGTGTACAAATAATAATAATTATTATAATACTTATATTAAAATATTTAGACTTACAGAAAATAATAATAATAATACTAATAGCAACTATAAGAAATATTAGAAGAAATAAGTTTTAAATAATAATAGGAATAATAATAATAAGTATAGCAAAATATTTATAATAATAATTGCAACGAAATAATAATAATAATGATAACTATAGCAAATATGTCTGGAAATTTAATGTGAATAAGAATTAGTATAATAATAACTTAATAATAATATTAATTATAACAATAAAAGTATAACTGAAATAAGTATATTGATAATAATGAAAATAATTATTAGTTAATAATGATAGTCGTTATAATAGCTAAACAAAGGTCTATCTAAATTTGACAATAAGTAGTTAATTATAGTTAAGTACAGAAAAAATGGCATTTGCTCCTTATCGATTAAATTCTTTTGCTTAGGGGCCTAAATTTGGTTGTGCACACCTTTCGAACTTTTGTTATCTGGCCTTCGTCAGACATCAATCATAGCTGGTAAAAACAATAACCATAAAAACGTTAAAACTTTCACTGGAAGAGACAAGCTCCAATTAACGTAGAAAAATTAATAAATACGCAGTTTTTTTTATTATTGTCAGGTGCATGAAAACAATCAACCAGCTGGGGTTGAAGTAAATTTGTGTTTGAAATTCCAAGGCAGTTAACAACTACACCTGGAAATGCCAACGGCCTAAATGTTATGACAATAACAGCTAAGATGAGGATACTCGTTAAAGATAACCAATGTATGATAATAAGTATTTCACATTTTAAAAACATTAAGACTGAAATGGATAAGTCCCTCGACCTTACCAAAGAACTGAGGAAATTTTCGATGATGAAATATAACTGTCGTGCCATTTGTTATATGATTACTAGAAAGAAATTTATATACTAACTAGTTAAGCATAGTTATCCAACAACAGCAAAAACAACAGCAACATCAACAATAAAAATAAGTCACAAGACAATTAAAGAATAACGAGAGATTTTGCAAGTGAAATATTAAAAAAATACTTTCATATTTCAAACCAATTTAAACTAAACAGGTTAATAATAATAATAATAATAATAATTTTAAGCCACTTTAAAGTAAACAGGTTAATAATAGTAGTAATAATAATAATTTTAAACCACTTTAAACTAAACATGTTAATAATAATAATAATAATAATAATAATAATAGTAATTTTAAACCACTTTAGCCTAAACAGGTTAATAATAATAATAATAGAAATAATAATAATTTTAAACCATTTTAAACTAAACAGGTTAATAATAATAATAGTAATAGTAATAATAATAATAATTTTGAACTAGTTTAAGCTAAGCAGGTATGGCTTGTCCAGCGGATTGTAACATAGCAATCAAGGAATTTGAAAAACTGTCAAAATATAAAGACCTGGAAATTGAAATAGAAAAAATGTGGAAATTGAAAACGAGAGTTGTGCCAGTGATAGTAGGTGCACTTGGAATGATAAAAAATGGAACAAAACAACACATTGAAAGAATCCCTGGAAACCCCAGCTTAAGAGATATACAAAAAATTGTCTTATTAAGTACAGCCCACACACTAAGGAAAACTTTATCTATGTAATGCTGGGGATGATAGGGAAGATAGAAAAACATGAAATGGAGCCATAACAACACGCCACTACCTGCCTTAGGTCTCCCCGCAGACTTGGTTGGTAGTGAGACCAAAGCAGAAATCGAAATATGATGAAAAATGACATAATAATAATAATAATAAAACATGAAATGGGGCCAAAACAAATGACAACGACCTGCCTTAGGTCTTCCTGCAGACTTGGTAAGTAGTGAAATCATAGCAGAAATCAAAATATGATGAAAAATGACAACATAATAATAATATGAATATGAAGTAATAATGCAGTTTAGTTTAGTAAAGGAAAACACGTAAGTATGAATTAATATTAAATCAATAGTAAATCTATCATTTAAATTCGTGTTAGTATCTAGTTATAGTAAACTTAAAACTACTGAATATAGTTAATATTTGTGGTACTAGTAATAATTTAAAAATATATTAATTAGTGCAAGAAAAAGAAAAAAGCTGAAGTTGGTAATATCAAAGAATAACCTTTTTGAAATCTCATGACTAAACACCAAACTTCGTTAAATCTTCGTTTAATCTTCGTTAAAAAATATTAAAATGTTAAATAATAATTATGATAATAATAATAAATAATAATAAATCGAGTAATAATAATTAATATTCAATTTAATAATATTTAACAAGTTAAAATATTTGATAGTGGTTCATTTTAATATACAGACAATTAATAACCCGTCTATACCACAGAATCTAGGAAATCAGGGAGAAAAATTTTAGAGATTTGTAACAACAGCAAAACATTTTGATAATGAAATATTAATATAATCTCTTCATCTTTTTAATACCAGTTAACCTTAACTAATGAAATAATGATAATAGCAATAATAAAAATAATTCGACAATGATTTAATAATACAATTTATTAAACCAAGATGAAATGCTGTTAAATAATAAATTAATAAAAGAAAATAATAACAATTAATATAACAATATTATATCGTTATTCACATTGTAAACTGATAGAAAATAATAAATCATAATAAACAGACAATAAATACACAATCTAGACTACAGCAGTGTCGGAGTTTATGAAGAAATAGAAAAAAGATGGAGATTTGTGGAGACTTGTTGTCACTGAATCACCTACAATAATCAAGGTACATTTGGTGTGAATATGCAAATCATAATAATAATAATAATAATAATAATAATAATAATAATAATAATAATCTATTTTACATGGATGACTTAAAGTTGTATGCTAAGAAAGATAATGAGCTGGAAAGTCTTCTGCAAACTGTAAAATGCTTCAACGAAGACATTCGAATGAAATTCAGTTTGAATAAATGTGCTAAAGCTACACTTTTACGTGGATCGCTACGAGAAACATCCCCAATTAGCTTAGACCCTGCTGTAACAATAAAAGATTTAGAGCCAGAAGAAGCTTATATATACCTAGGTGAAAATGAGAGTGAAAATATTCACCATAAAAAAAGAAAAAAATGAAGCGTAAAGAGTACTATAGACGGCTACGACTGATATTAAAAACTGAATTGAATTCTCAGAACAGAATTAAAGCCATTAATAACTTTGCCATCCCAGTTGTCCAATATAGTTTCAACATCTTGAACTGGACTCTAAACGACATCATGCGAATGGATTCTAAAACAAGAAAGCTTCTTTCTAAGCATAAGATACATCATCCAAAGGCTGATGTAGACCGTCTTTACATACCCCGTAAAGAAGGTGGAAGGGTTCTTATTCAGCTAGAATTGTCATAAAATACAACAAGTATATTGGCTTACTAACATACATAGAAACAACAAAGGACTGGATGATACAATTAGTCAAACAACATGAAAACAGAAAGAAAAAATATTCAATAATAAAAGAAGGCAGTAAATACAAAGAAGATTTACATTTACTAGATTCTGTAGAAAAGCAAAACAGAAGCCAAAAACCAACTATTGCGGAAAAATATATGAAAATGAAAGCCAAGGATAAAGCTCTTGAACAGATGAAAAAACGCTGGCAGGAAAAACCTCTGCAGGGCCAATATCCAGAACGTACCAATAAATCCAATGTTGACAAAGTTAATAGTCATCGATGGTTACGTGCATCTGGATTAAAGTCAAAGACTGAAGACTTTATTCTTGCAGCACAAGACCAAAGTTTTTTCACTAGGAACTTTTAGACAAATATTATACACAATGATGTGGATCCAAAATGCAGGTTCTTTGGTAAATACCAAGAAACAATAGATCATCTAATCTCAGGATGTTCTGTATTTGCCCGAAATTAATATAAAAATCATCACGATAGAGTTGGGCAATATTTACATTGGACAATGTACAAACAGTATGGAAAATCTGTAAACAAACACTGGTATGAACATCACCCATCACCGGTTACAGAAATAAAAGATATCACCATTCTATGGGATTACACCAACTACACAGACATAAAAATTGAAGAGAATAGGCCGGACATTACTGTTAAAAACCAGAAAGAAAAAGCTTGCCTATGATATGGCTCGTCCAGCGAATTGTAACATGGCAACCAAGGAATTCGAAAAACTGTCAAAATAGAAAGACCTGGAAATTGAAATAGAAAAGATGAAAATTGAAAACAAGAATCGTGCCAGTGATAGTAGGTGCACTTGGAATGATGAAAAATGGAACAAAACAACACATTGAAAGAATCCCTGGAAATCCCAGTTTAAGAGATATACGAAAAATTGTCTTGTTAAGTACAGGCAACACACGAAGGAGAACTTTGTCCATGTAACGCTAGGGATGTTAGAGAAGATAGAAAAACATGAAATGGAGTCATAACAACACACCACGACCTGCCTTAGGTCTTCCCGCAGACTTGGTAGTTAGTGCGACCATAGCAGAAATCGAAATATGATGAAAAATGACATAATAATAATAAAACTGTCAAAATATAAAGACCTGGAAATTGAAGCAGAAAAATGTGGAAATTGAAAACAAGAGTTGTGCCAGTGATAATAGGTGCACTTGGAATGATAACTACACTTGAAAATGGTGGGAAATTTAATGGCGAAAACCTTAACGCATTTACAACGAAATTGAGGATATTTTTTTAAAGATAATCAAACGAAATTGAGGATATTTTTTTAAAGATAATCAAACAAAAATGAGGATATTTTTTAAAGATAATCAATGTACTATTGTAAAAAAAAATCAAGCTAAAAATTTCCTCGACTTCGCCAGGAAATTGTTGAAGTGAATCCTGAAGGTAACGGTCGTATCAGTCGTAATCTGAGTACCAGGAAAACATTTATAGGCTAACTAATTCATTATAGTTAATCGACAACAACAATAATAACAGCTACAACTTTGATAATACGTGGTAAAAGCAAAATTTTAAGAATATTGAAATATTTTGCGATTGAAAAATCAAAATAATTTTTTTAACTAAATATGTTAATAATAATACATTTATTGATAATAATAATAATAATAATAATAATAATAATAATGACGAAATCGCATAATGTATTTTAATATTAGAAAGCATATATGCATGAATTAATATTAAATTTGATAGTAATTTGTAATTTGTAATACAGTTAGTATTAATGGTAGCTGAAGAAAATGACAAGAAAGGACTACAAATAAACTGCAAGAAAACGGAATGCATGGTCATCAGCGAAAAGGGCAGCCCAAAATGCCAAATACAGGTGGGGGATACTAAAATCAAGCAGGTACAAAAATTGAAATACCTGGGAAGTCTTCTAACAGAAGACGGAAAGTGCGACACATAGATCCGAAGGCGAATTGGCATGGCGAAGGAAGCATTCCAGAAGTTGAGTAAAGTATTAAGAAACAGGACAATTTCGTTAGAAACAAAGAAGAGAGTACTGGGTTGCTATGTGATGTTGGTTCTTCAATAAGGCATTGAATGCTGGACAATATTATCAAAGATAAAGAAAAAACTTGAAGCAGCTAAAATGTGGTTCTACAGAAGGATGCTGCGGATATCATGGATCGAGCATGTGAGCAATGATGAGGTTTTGAAAAGTATGGAAACGAAAAGGAAATTAATACTGAACAACAGGAAGAGACAACTAAAGTTCCTGGGTCATGCAATGAGGAAGGAGGGCTTGGAGATAGAGGGAAAAAGAGACAGGGGAAAGCAGCGGATAACATAATTGAAGGACCTGATCAAGTAGATGACAGAACGAGGGTTGCGTGGTGTAACAGGAGAAACAGTGCTAAAAGCCACCAGGGATAGGAAGATGTGGAAAGCCATGATCGCCTACGTCCTGAAAGGACAGTGCACATAAAAGAAAAAGAAGAATAATTCAAAGTTATTATTATTATTAAGCTGAAAGTATTAATATGAAAGAATTATCTTTTTTTTGCAATAGAAAGACTAAACACCAAACAAGTTTAATCTTCATTAAATAAATATTAAAATGTTAAAAAATGATGATGATAAAAATAACGAATAATAATAACAAGAAAAATAACTCGAGTAAGTGTAATTGATATTCAATTTAATTTAACATATTAAAATATTTGAAAGTAGTTAATTTTAATAAACAAAGAATTAATAACCCGTCTATATCACAGAGTATTCCACAAAATCAGGGAGAACAAGTTTATGGATTTGTAACAATAGCGAAAGATTTTGTGAATGAGATATTAATATAATCACTTTATATTAACCTTAACTATTCAAATAATAATAATAATAATAATAATAATAATAATAATAATCGGCATTGATTTAATAATAGAATTTATATAATTAATATAAAATGCTGTTAGATAATAAATTAACAAAATAAAATAATAATGTAATATTAATTATTATTACATTTTTATATTATAGTTCACAATAGAATCAGAAAATAACGAATTATAATAAACAGACAATAAATAACCCTCCTAGACCACAGCAGTGTCGTAGTCTACAAAGATACAGAAAAAGATGGAGATTTGTGGAGGCTTGTTGTCACTCAAGCACCTGCAATAATCACGATGCATTTGGTGTGAATATGCAAATAATAATAACAATAAACATGACATCACAACATAATGTCTTGGAATAATAGAAAACATGTATAAATTCTTCTAAATTTAATAGTAAATGTGTCATTCAAATATGTATTAGTATCTAGTTAAAGTAAACTTAATACAATAGAATGCAGTTAATATTAAAAGCACTATGATTAATAAAGGATGTGCGTTGTGGTGCAGTAGATATGGACTCGGAACGAGAAATCGTGGAGCCGAGTTCAAATTCCAGTTGAATTACTTGCATTCACTTACGCGCAAATACCCTTGGAAAGATATTAATCCGTCCCCTCCAGTTATGGGTTAAATAAAAGGACAGATTGGGTTCTATAACCTTGATGGGTAAGCAGTCTATCCTAGAGAGTAATGACAACCTACTGCGGGATAATCTTCTGCCCAGTCAGTCATGTCTCTTTCGAGACATGATCACCCAAGCGTGTATCATGTATGGCACTTAACTGACTGACTGACTGAATAATTAATAGTATATTAATTCATAAAGTAAACAAACGAAATAGAAACATTAAACGATAAACATTTTTTTCAGTCAAAAGAGTAAATATAAAAAAATATTCTAATTGTCATTACAGAAATTGAATTAATAATAATAATGTCATTAATAACAACCAGTACAGCAAAAATAGTTATAATCATTGTCATGAGATCTACCCGTTTTGGACTATAATGAACTCTTCCTATTATTATGAATGCCGAGAGAATATGCTTCTCGGGGTGGAGCTGAGTTGGGTTGAGTTCCCCCCGGTCTAATACTTGGCAGTCAGACTTATATTTGTTTTCCGTTTAATATATATGTTTCACTAATTCCCGAGTTCGAGTTTTCTTCCGGACCTATTCTGGGTCCACAACAATAATAATTTTCTAACCCTTATGAAAATATTTAAATACTAATTATCAGATAATATTAATATTATAATGTATTAAAATATTAATCAGATATTAAATACTAGTTATCAGATATTAAAACAGACAATTACAATAATAATAATAATAATAATAATAATAATAATAATAATAACAGAAAGGTAACAAAATATCTACTCTTACCTGTAAACAAGTGATTAAAAATTGCACAATGCAGAACTCTGCTCATTTACTTGGGAGAATGTTACCAATGCAAAGAAAATGTAAACCAATCTTGTGACAGGTAGCACGTGACATCAGAACCTGTGCAAACAAGATGCAAAGATTTACTACCTTGGTCTTATGTCTAGTTTCGGGTAATGGCTCAAAGGATTTTGTGCTGAACAAATACTAATAATAATACAAATACTAATAATAATATTAATACTAATAATAAAACAATAACAAAACAAACAATAAAATAAAAAAAAGGAAAATATTTCGTCCTAAAGTTAACCGTAACGAAATGTTTTGCAACTGAAATATAATATTAATTTGATATTTGTAATCAATTTTAACCTTCTCCAGTTAAGAATTATTATTATTATTATTATTATTATTATTATTATTATTATTATTATTATTATTATTATTATTATATCACTTTTCATCATATTTCGATTTCTGCTTTGGTCGCACTACCAACCAAGTCTGCGGGGAGACCTAAGGCAGGTAGTGGCGTGTTATGACTCCATTTCATGTTTTTCTATCTTCCCTATCATCCCCAGCATTACATAGATAACGTTTTCCTTAGTGTGTGGGCTGTACTTAATAAGACAATTTTTTGTATATCTCTTAAGCTGGGGTTTCCAGGGATTCTTTCAATATGTTGTTTTGTTCCATTTTTTATCATTCCAAGTGCACCTACTATCACTGGCACAACTCTTGTTTTCTTCTTCTTCTTCTTATTATTATTATTATTATTATTATTTGTTTTCTTCTTCTTCTTCTTCTTCTTCTTCTGTCATTTTTATCATAATTTTATTTCTGCTATGGTCACACTACCTACCAAGTCTGGGGAAAGATCTAAGACAGGTCGTGGTATACTGTTATGGCTACATTTAACTTTTTTTTCTATACTGAATAACATCACTAGCTTTACATGGGCACAGTTCTTTTTAGTGTGTGGGCTGTACTGAACAAGACAATTTTTTGTATATCTCTAAGGCTGGGGTTTCCAGAGATTCTTTCAATTGTTTGTTTTGTCCCATTTTTCATCATTCCAAGAGCAACTACTATCACTATAATAATAATAATAATAATAATAATAATAATAATAATAATTATTATTATTATTATTATTATTATTATTATTATTATTATTATTATGTCATTTTTCATCATATTTCGATTTCTGCTTTGGTCGCACTACCAACCTGCGGGAAGACCTAAGTCAGGTCGTGGCGTGTTGTTATGACTCCATTTCATGTTTTTTCTATCTTCCCCATCATCCCTAGCGTTACATAGACAAAGTTCTCCTTAGTGTGTGGGCTGTACTTAATAAGACAATTTTTTGTATATCTCTTAAGCTGGGGTTTCCAGGGATTCTTTCAATGTGTTGTTTTGTTCCATTTTTTATCATTCCAAGTGCACCTACTATCACTGGCACAACTCTTGTTTTCAATTTCCACATTTTTTCTATTTTAATTTCCAATTTCTTCAAAGATATTTTGACAGTTTTTCAAATTCCTTGGTTATTATTATTATTATTATTATTATTATTATTATTATTATTATTATTATTATTTCTTTTGATTTCTGTTGTATACTTACTTCCTTCCGGGTCCCAATCAGGCCTAAGGTCAGAAAAAGTTTCATAACAATTTCCATTGATAACTTTTACATAAAAAACAAAAACAAAAACGAAAACATAAGATCACACAATTTACACAGATGAAACTCTTTGTAAGATGTGACCTGTACTTGTGAGAACATATGTTTGTGTATCTTTAAAACATGATTTACCAGAAATACCTTCAATGATTTTTCCGGGTCCTTTTACAATCAATCAGAGGAGTCCAACTAAAACTTGCGCTATTGATGTATTAATGTAGCACATTTTTTTAGATTTCCACTTTACGATCCATGTATTTTGAAAATATTTTTAAGATCTTCAAAGATATATTAATAATAATAATAATAATAATAATAAAAATATCACTCGATTTATTTTCCTTTTTGTTATCATTCATTTGTTTGTCCTCATTAATATTTAGCATTTTAATATTTGTTTAATTAAACTTATATTTGTTCAATTAAACTTTTCCAGTATTTAGGCTTTTGATAGCAAAAATTTTACTCCTTCGTAGTAGTTCAAACTGTTTTTGTATACTAATTATTACAGATTTAATTATTGATCATAACAATAATACTAACTATATCCAATTTTCAGTTTATTATTACTACAGACGAACACGTATTTCAATTAAAAAATTACCATAAAATTTAATATTAAATATTATCAAACTATTTATTTTCTTATTATTATTCATTGTTTTTTATCTTTACAATTAGATTTAGGATTTTAATATTTGTTTAACAAAAATGAAACTTTTCTGGTATTCAGCATTTCGATTGCAACAATGGTTATTCTTTTAGTGTACATTCAACATTTTTTTCGTATATTATAGTTTGATATATTAATGGTAACATTAATACTAACGATATCAACTGTTTCCAGTTAACTATAACTAGACACTAACAAGTATTTAAAAACATTACTATTAATTTTAATATTAATTATTAAACTATTTATGTTTATTATAATTTTTCATCATTTTTAATCTTCATTATTATTAATATTTATTATTATTTATTATTATTAATATTTAGCATTTTAATATTTGTTTAACGAAAAACTTTTCTCGTACTTCGCCTTTCGATTGCAAAAATTTTCATTCTTTCAAAGTAAATTAAACATATTTTTCGTATACTACTTAGTATAGTTTGCATTATTGTTGGTAGTAATACTAACTATATCAGTTGTTTGCAGTTGACTAGAACCAGATACTAATACGTATTTCAATAACAAATTTACTATTAAATTTAATGCACAATATTTTCACACTATATTGTTACTTATTATTAATTTTTAAGTATTATT
The DNA here is from genome assembly GCA_037127315.1 of Ascarosepion bandense. Lineage (NCBI taxonomy): Eukaryota > Metazoa > Mollusca > Cephalopoda > Sepiida > Sepiidae > Ascarosepion > Ascarosepion bandense. Next base: position 937,645 of record JBBBDQ010000920.1, on the reverse strand, counting down.
GATATTTAGCAGTTAAATATTCGTTTAAAAAATAAAACTTTTCTGGTATTAAGTATTTCGATTCCAAGAATGGTCATTTTTCATATGACATTCAACTTATTTTTCGTATATTAATATGGTCTGAATTATTACTGGTATCATTAATAACAACTATATCAGTTGTTTTCAGTTAAATATAATTAGATACGTATATGTATTTCAATAAAAAATTATTATTAAATTTAATAATAAATATTAACACACAATTTTTTCTCCTTATTATTCACTATTTTTTGCCTGTATTATTGAACTTTAGTAGTTAAACATTTGTTTAACGAAAATGTAACTTTTCTGGATTTTAGTCTTCAGATTACAGCAATTGTTAATCTTTCATGTACATTCAACATTTTTTCGTATATTAGTTAGTGTAGTTAGAATTATTACTGGTATCATTAATACTAACTATATCAGTTGCTTTCAGACAACTATAACAAGATACTAACACGTGTTTCAAAATCAAATTTACTATTAAATGTAATATTATTTATTTTACGTATTATTATTCATTGCTTTTTATCTTAATTATAATTAATATTTAGTATTTTAATGATTGTTTTTACGAAAATGAAACATTTTTGGGAATTAATCTGTCGATTTCAACAATGATTCATAGTATATTTAACATTGTTTTTCGTATTGTTAGTCAGTCAGTTAAGTGCCATACGTGATACACGTTTCGGCGATCATGTCTCGAAAGAGACATGACTGACTGGGCAGAAGATTATCCTGCAGTAGGCTGCCATTGTTTTCTGCGGTAGACTGGTTGCCAACCAAGGCTATAGAACCCAGTCTGTCCTGTTATTTAACCCATAACTGGAGGGAATAGACAGATTAATACCTTTCTCAAGTGTATTTGCGCGCAAGTGAATGCAAGGAATTCAACTGAAATTCGAATTCGGCTCTCCGATTTCTCGTTCCCAGTCGATATCCACTGTGCCACAACGCACATCCATATATTAGTTAGTATAGTTTGAATTATTACTGGTAACATTAATACTGACTATATCACTCGTTTTCACTTAAGTGTATGTGCATTTTTTTCGACCTCCGAGAGCGAAAACGATGTGCGTTGTGGTACAGTGGATATCGGCTCGGGACGAGAAACCGGGGAGCTGAGTTCGAATTCCAGTTGAATCCATTGTATTCACTTTCGCGCAAATACCCTTGGGAAAGGTATTAATCCGTCTCTTCCTTCCAGTTATGGGTTAAATAGCAGGACAGATTGAGTTCTATAGCCTTGGTCGGCAACCAGTCTACCACAGAAAGCAATGGCACCCTACTGCAGGATAATCTGCCCTCAGTCAGTCATGTCTCTTTCGAGACATGATCGCCCAAGCGTGTATCACGTATGGCACTTGACTGACTGTATGTGCATTGTGGTGCACTAGATATCGGCTCGGAACGAGAAATTGGGAAGTCGAGTTCGAATTCCCGTCGAATTACTTTCATTCACTTACGGTCAAATACTTTTGGGAAAGGTATTAATCGTCTCTCCTCCCTAATTATAGGTTAAATAACAGGACAGATTGGGTTCTAAAGCCTTAGTTGGCAACCAGTCTACCGCCGAAAGTATTTGCAACCTTCTGCACGATAATCTTCTGCCGAGTCAATCATGTCTCGAAAGAGACATGATCTCTCAAGCGAGTATCACGTATTTCACTTAAATGACTTACTGTTAACTAAATACTGACACGTTTTTTTAATAACAAATTTAATCTAAAACTTATTAAAATATTATCACACTTTTTTCTTCTTATTATTATTTTTAACTTATTACTAATAATTAGAATTTTAAATATTTGTTTAACGAAAATGAAACTTTTCTGGTATTTAGCATTTCGATTGCAACAACAGTTATTCTTTCAGTGTACATTCAACATTTTTTGCATATTAGTAAATATAGTTTGATATATTACTGGTAACATTAATACTAACTATATCAAATGTTTTTAGTCAACTATAACTAGACACTAACAAGTATTTTAAAACATTACTAATAATTTTAATATTAATTATTATCAGGCTATTTATGTTTATTACGATCTTTCATCATTTTTAATCTTCATTATTATTAATAATTAGCATTTTAATATTTGTTTAACGAAAATGAAATTTTTCTGGCACTTAGCATTTATATTAAAAATTTTTACTCTTTCATAGTAAATTGAACTGTTTTTCGTATATTACTGAGTGCAGTTTAAATTATTACTAGTATAACTAATACAAACTATATCAGTTGTTTACACTTAACTAAAACCAAGGATTTCAATATTAAATTTACTATTAAATTTAATATACAATATTATTACATTGTGTTTTACTTATTATTATTCATTATTTTTATTTTTATTATTATTAATATTTAGCAGTTAAATAATTGTTTAAAAAAATGAAACTTTTTTGGTATTTTGAATTTCAATTCCAACAATTGGTATTCTTTCACAGTACATTTAACTGATTTTTTGTATATTAGTTAGTATAGTTTGAATTATGACTGGTAACTTTAATACTAACTATATCAGTTAACTATAACAAAATACTTAAATAAATACATTTAATAACAAGTTTATTTTTAAATTTAATATTAAACAGTATCAAAAATATTTTTTTCTTTTTATTATTATTCATTATTTTTTAACTTCATTATTATTAATATTTAGCATTTTAAAAATATTTGACAAATATGAAATTTTTCTGATATTTACAATTTTGATAGCAACAATGGTTATTCTTTCACAGTATATTCAACATTTTTTCGTATATTAGTTAATATAGTAAGAAGTATTACTAGTATGAATAATACTAACTATATCATTTGTTTTCAGTTAATTATAACTAGATACTAAGCATTTATGGATAACAAATTTACTATTAAATTAAATATAAAATATTATCACTCAGTGTTTTTGTAGTATTATAATTCATTATTTTTATTTTTATTATTATTAATATTTAGCATTAGCACACTATTTATTTTCTTATTATTCTTTTTTAGTTTTTAAATTTATTATAAATAATATTTAGGCTTTCAATATGTGCTTAACAAAAATGAAATCTTTCTGGTATTTAACATTTCTATTATAACAATGGTTATTGTTTCATTGTTTATTCAAGTTTTTTCTTGTATTATTTAATATAGTTTGAATCGTTTCTAGTATTATTAATATTAATTATATCAGTTGTTTTCAGTTAATTATCAGTAGATATTTACACGTATTTAAAAAATTACTATTAAATTTAATATTGATTATTATCAAGCTATTTGTTATTCATATTATTAATCATAATTTTATAATTTTTGTTTTTATTAATATTTAGCATTTTAATATCTGTTCAACTAAAATGAAACTTTTCTAGCATTTATTTTTTCGACTGCAACAATGGTTACTCTTTAATATGCAATTTAACTACTTTTTTGTACTTTAGTTATTATAGTTTGAATTATTACTGGTATCATTAATACTAACTATAGCAATTGCTTTCAGATAAATATAACTAAATAGTAACTCGTATTTCAATGACAAATTTATTATAACATTGAAAATGCAATATTATCACACTATTTATTTTCGTATTATTATTTATTACTTTATAACCATATTATTATTAATAGTTATTATTAATAGTTATAATAATTAATATTAATAATTAAATAAATTAATATTAATAATATTAATAATTAATAGTTATTATTAATAGTTATCAGTTTCAAATTTGCTTAACAAAAAGGAAACTTTTCTGGTATTTAGTCTTTCGGTTACAACAATGGATATTCTTTTTGTGTACGTTAACCTTTTTTTCGTATATTTGTAAGTATAGATTAAATTATTACTGGTAACATTAATACTAACTATATCAATTGTTTTCAGGTAACTTTAACACGATTCTAACATGTATTTAAAACATTAAGTTAATGTAATAATTTTGGAATAATTTTGAACTTTTGTTTTCATTATGGTTGATATAAATGCTATAATGGACACAATGTTTTGACCAAGTACCCTCTGGTCATCATTTATAGACAGCTGATGTTGACCAGAGTGTACTTTGTCGAAACGTTGTGTCTATTATAACACCTATATCAACCATAATGAGAACAAAAGGTCAAAATAATTCCAAAATTATTGAAAATTACTCGGCTAAGAAATAAATACATATTAATTTTAATATTAATTATTATTAGATTATTTATTTTTATCATCATTTATCATCATATTTATCTTCATTTTAATTAATATTTAGCATTTTCAAATTGTTTAAGGAAAATGCATCTTTTTTGTTACGTTTGATTGCAAAAATCTTTATTTTTCCATAAGAAAATTAAAATTTTTTTCGTATATGGCTTATTTGAATTATTACTAGTATAACTAATACTAACTTCATCAGTTGTTTAGACTTAACTAGAATCAGATACTAACACGTATTTCAATATCAAATTTACAATTAAATTTAATATACAATGTTACCAAACTATGTTTTTATTTATTATTCATTATTTTTTTATTTTCATTATAATTAATCTTTAGTAGTTAAATACTTGTTTAAAACCTGGAACTTCTCTGGTATTTTGAATTTCAATTCCAACAATTGTTATTCTTTCATAGTACATTTAACTGATTTTTCGTATATTAGTTAGAATAGTTTGATTTATTACTGGTAACTTTAATACTAACTACACCATTTATTTTTAGTTAATTATAACTAAATATTTACACGTATTTCATTTACAAGTTTATTATTAAATTTAATATTTAATATTACCGCACAATTTATTTTCTTATTATTATTCATTATTTTATTCATTGTTATTAAAATTCAGCATTGTAAAAATTATTTAACAAATATGAAACTTTTCTGGTATTTAACATTTTGATAGCAACAGTGGTTAATCTTTCACAGTACATTTAACATTTTTTCGTGTATTCGTTAATGTAGTACGAAGTATTACTAGTATCATTAATACTAGCTATATCAGTCGTTTTCAGTTAACTATAACTAGATACTAAGTATTTTTTAATAACAAATTTACTATTAAATTGAATATAAAATATTAATACTCAATGTTTTCCAGTATTATCATTCATTATTTTTTATTCTTATTAGTATTAATATTTAAACTTTTACTATTTATATGACGAAAATGAAATTTTTCTGGTTTTAATATTTCAATTATAACAATGGTTACTGTTTTATTGTTTATTCAAGTTAATTTTTTTTGTATTATTTAGCATAGTTTGAATTGTTTCTGGTATTATTAATATTAACTATATCAGTTGTTCTCTATTAACTATCAGTTGATATTTACACATATTCCAAAAACAAATTTACTATTAAATTTAATATTGATTATTATCACGCCAATTATCTTTCGTATTATTGATCATTAAATTCAACTTTTTCATTATTAATATCTGTTCAACTAAAATGAAACTTTTCTAGCATTTATTATTTCGATTGCAACAATGGTTACTTTTTCATATTACATTTAACAGCTTTTTTGTACGTTAGTATAGTTTGAATTATTACTAGTAACATTAATACTAACTATATCAGTTCTTTGTTTTAGATAACTATAACTAGTTGCTAATACATATTTTTCAATGACAAATTTATTAAAGAACTGAATATGCAATATTATCAAACTTTTTATTTTTTGTATTATTATTCATTACGTTATAACTTTATTATTATTAATAGTTAGCAGTTTCAAATTTGTTTAACAAATAAGAAACTTTTCTGTTCCTTAGCCTTTCGATTACAACAATGGATATTCTAATAGTGTACATTCAACTTTTTTCCTATATTCGTTAGTATAGAATAAATTAAATTATTACTGGTAACATTAATACTAACTAGATTAATTGTTTTCAGGTAACTTTAAAATGATACTAACATGTATTTCAAAAATAAAGTTACTATTAATTTTAATAATCTTTGAATTATTTCGAACTTTTGTTCTCATTTTGATTGATATTAGTGTGATAATAGAAACAAAATTTCCACAAAATATTTTCTGGTAATCTTCTATGGACAGCTGATGATGACCAGAGTGTATTTTGTCGAAACGTCCAGTCTATTATAATGCCTATATAAACCAAGATGAGAACAAAAATTTGAAGTAATTCCATGATTACTGAAAATTACTCAGCTCAGAAATAAATACAAATTAATTTTAATATTAATTATTATCCGACTATATATTATTTGTCATCATTTTATCTTCGTTTTTAATAATATTTAGCATTGTAATATTGTTTAAAGAAAGTGAAATTTTTCTCTTACTTTTGATTGCAAAAATCTCTATTGTTCCACAGTAAATTGAACATTTTTTCGTATATTGCTTACTATAGTTATTACTACTATGACTAATACTAACTACATCAGTTGTGTAGAGTTAACTAGATCCACATACAAACACATATTTCACTATCGAATTTACTATCAAATTTAGTATTATATATTATCAGATTATGTTTTTGCTGATCTTTATTCATTAGTTTTTATTTTCATTATTATTGACTTTTAGCAGTTAAATATTTGTTTAACGAAAATGTAACTTTTCTGGTATTTAGCATTTCGATTCCAACTATACAATGGTCATTCTTTCATAGTACATTCTAATTTGAATTAGTACTGGTATGATTAATACTAACTATATAATTTGTTTTTAGTTAACTATAACTTAATATTTACACATATTTCAATAACAAGTTTACTATTAAATTTACTATTAAATATTATAACACTATATATTTTCTTTTTCTTAATCATTAATTTTTAACTTTATTATTATTAATATTTAGAATATTAATATTTATTTAACAAAAATCAAACTTTTCTGGTATTTAGCATTTCGAGAGCAACATTGGCTATTCTTTCAAAGCACATTCAACATTTTTTCGTGTATTAGTTAATATCATACGAAGTGTTACTGGTATAATTAATACTAACTATATCCGTTGTTTTCAGTTAACTATAACTAGATACTAACAAGATTTTCAATAACAATTTTAATATTAAATTTAATATGAAATAGTATCATCAATGTTTTTGCCGTTTTATAATTCATTATTTTTATTTTTATTGCTAATATTTTCATTTCAATAATTGTTTAACGAAAATTAAATTTAACGTGTTGATTATAACAATGGTTATTACTTCATTGTATATTCAGGTTCTTATATTACTTAGTATAATTTGAATTATTTATGGTATTATTAATATTAACTATATCAGTTCTTCTCAGTTAACTATAAGTAGGTATTTATACGTATATTAAAAACAAATATACTATTACATTTAATATTGATTATTATTACGCTATTTACTTTTCGTATTATTAATCATAATTTTCAATTTTTATTATTATTAATCTTTAGCATTTTAATATTTGTTTAACTAAAATGAAACTTTTCTGTCATTTATTATTTCGATTGCAACAATGGTTACTCTTTCATATTACATTTAACAGCTTTTTTTGTACATTAGTATAGTCTGAATTATTACTGGTATTATTAATGCTAACTATATCAGTTACTTTCAGATAACTTTAACAAGATACTAATACGTATTTTAATGATAAATTTACCATAACATTGAATATGCAATATTATCACACTATTTATTTTCGTCTAATTATTCATTACTTTATATCTTTATTATTATTAATAGTTAATTATTAATTAATAGTTAGTTAATTAATTAATAGTTAATTATTATTAATAGGTTTTAAACAAAAATGAAGTTTTTCTGGTATTTAGCATTTCGATTACAACAATGGATATTCTTTTTGTGTATGTTCAACATTTTTCGTATATTAGTTAGTATAGATTAAATTATTATTGGTCACATTAATATTAACTATATCAATTGTTTTCAGGTAACTATAACTCTATACTAACGTGTAGTTAAAAATAAAGTTACGATTAATTTTGTTTATCTTGGAATTATTTCGAACTCTTGTTGTCTTTCTGGTTGATATAGATGTTATAATAGACAGAACGTTTCGACCAAGTACCCTCTGGTCATCGCCTATGGAGACCTGAACCCGGGTGTCTAGTATAACACCTACATCAACCAAGATGAGAAGACAATTTCGAAATAATCACAAGATTATTGAAAATTACTCAGCTCAGAAATAAATACACATTAGTTTTAATATTAATTAATATCAGACTATTTATTGTGTTTATTATTTTTTATATTTATTTTCATTTTTATTAATATTTAGCATTTTAATATTGTTTAGAGAAAATGAAAATCTTCTGGTACTTAACCTTTCGATTGCAAAAATCTTTATTCTTTCATAGTAAATTGAACTTTTTTCGTATATTACTTACTATAGGTTGAATTATTACTAGTATAATTAATACTAACTTTCTCAGTTGTATACATTTAACTAGACCAGATATCGAATTTACGATTAAATTTAATACTAACTATTATAACACTATGATTTACTTATTATCATTAATTATTTTTTGTTTTCATTAATATTTTAGCTGTTAAATATTTGTTTAACGAAAATGTAACTTTTCTGGTATTAAGCATTCCGATTCCAACAATGGTCATTCTTTCGTAGTACATTCAAATGATTTTTCGTATATTAGTTAGTATAATTTCAACTATTACTAGTATCATTAATACTAACTATATCGGTGTTTTAGTTAAATATAACTAATTACTTATACGTATTTTAATAACAAGTTTTCTATTAAATTTAATATTAAATATTACAACATTATTTAATTTCTTATTATTATTCATTATTTTTAACTTTATTATTATTAATATTTAGCATTTAATATTTATTTAACAAAAATCAAACGTTTCTGTTATTTACCATTTCGATAGTAACAATGGTTATTCCTTTACAGTACATTCAACCTTTTTCTTGTATTAGTTAATATAGTACGAAGTATTACTAGTAACATTAAAACCGACGATATCAGTTGTTTTCAGTGACCTATATTGAGATACTAACAAGTTTTTCATTAACAAATATATTATTAATTTTAATATAAAATATTATCACTCAATGATTTTGCCTATTATAATTCCTTATTTTTATATTCATTATTATTTATATTTAGCATTTTAATATTTGTTTAACGAAATAGAAATCTCTCTGGTATTTGAACTTACGATTATAACAATGGTTAATTTTTCAGTCTATAATCAAGTAAGTTTTTCAACTTATATTATTATTAATATTTAGCATTTTAATATTTGCTCAACTAAAATGAAACTTTTCTGTCATTTATTATTTCGATTGCAACAATGGTTACTCTTTCATATTACATTTAACAGCTTTTTGTACGTTAGTATAGTTTAATTATTACTGGTAACATTAACACTCACTATACCAGTCGCTTTCAGATAATTATAACTAGATATTAACACGTATTTCAATGAGAAATTTACCATAAAATTTAATGTGAATATTATCACATTATTTTTTTGTATTATTATTAATTACATAATATCTTTATTATTATTAATAGTTAGCAGTTTAAAATTTGTTTAACGAAAATGAAACTTTTCTGGTATCTAACCTTTCATTTCCAATCTTGGTTATTCTTTCAGCGTACATTCTACTTTTTTCGTATATTATATAATATATTTATATTATCATTCCTTATTTTTATATTCATTATTATTTATATTTAGCATTTTAATATTTGTTTAACGAAATAGAAATCTTTCTGTTATTTGTACTTTCGATTATAACAATGGTTAATTTTTGTTCTACATTCAATTCAGTTTTTCAACTTTTATTATTATTCATATTTATTTAACTAGAATGAAACTTTTCTGTCATTTATTATTTCGATTGCAACAATGGTTACTCTTTCATATTACATTTAACAGCTTTTTGTACGTTAGTATAGTTGGAATTATTACTGGTAACATTAAAAACTAACTATATCAGTTGATTTCAGATAATTATAACCAGATATTAACACGTATTTCAATGAGAAATTTACCATAAATTTGAATGTGCAATATCATCACATTAATTTTTTGTATTATTATTCATTACTTGATATCTTTATTATTATTAATAGTTAGCAGTTTAAAATTTGTTTAACGAAAATGAAACTTTTCTGGTATTTAGCCTTTCATTTCTAATCATGGTTATTTTTTCAGTGTACATTCTACTTTTTTCGTATATTAATTAGCATAGATGAAATTATTATTGGTCACTTTAATACTAACTATATCAATTGTTTTCAGGTAACTATAACTCGATACTAACGAGTATTTACAAAATAAAATTACGATTAAATTTAATAATCTTGGAATTATTTTAAACTTTTGTTCTTGTCTTGCATGATATAGGTGTCATAATAGACACAGCGTTTCGACTAAGTACTCACTGGTCATCATCTATGGAGATCTGATATTGACTAGAGGGTACTTGCTCGAACCTTTGTGTCTATTATAACAACTATATCAACCAAAATGAGAAGACACGTTCCAAATAATTCCAAGATTATTGAAAATTACTAAGCTCAGAAATAATTACACATTAATTTTAATATAAATTATTATCAGACTATTTAATTTTCTTATTGTTTTTTATTTTTATTATCATTTTTATTAATATTTAGCATTTTAATATTGTTTTGAGAAAATTAATCTTTTCTGGTACATAAAACCTTTCGGGTGCAAAAATCTTTATTCTTTAATCGTAAATTGAACATTTTTCGTATATTACTTACTATAGTTTGTATTATTACTAGTATAACTAATACTAACCTCACTAGTTGTTTACATTTAACTAGAACTAGATACTAATACGTATATCAATATCGAATTTATGATTAAATTTGATACTTAATATTATAACACTATGATTTACTTATTATCATTAATTATTTTTTATTTTCATTAATATTTAAGCTGTTAAATATTTGTTTAACGAAAATGTAACTTTTCTGGAATTAAGCATTCCGATTCCAACAATGGTCATTCTTTCATAGTACATTCAAATGATTTTTCGTATATTAGTTAGTATAATTTGAATTATTACTAGTATCATTAATACTAACTATATCGGTGTTTTAGTTAAATATAACTAATTACTTATACGTATTTTAATAACAAGTTTTTTTATTAAATCTAATATTAAATATAACAATATTATTTAATTTCTTATGATTGTTCATTATTTGTAACATTATTATTATTAATATTTAGCATTTAATATTTATTTAACAAAAATCAAACGTTTCTGTTATTTACCATTTCGATAGTAATAATGGTTATTCTTTTACAGTACATTCAACCTTTTTCTTGTATTAGTTAATATAGTACGAAGTATTATTGGTATCATTAATACTAACTATATCAGTTTTTTACAGTGACCTATAACTAGATACTAACAAGTTTTTCACTAATTAATGTATTATTAATTTTAATATAAAATATTATAACTTAATGATTTTGCCTATTATGATTCATTATTTTTATATTCATTATTATTTATATTTAGCATTTTAATATTTGTTTAGCGAAATAGAAATCTCTCTGGTATTTGAACCTTCGATTATAACAATGATTAGTTTTTCAGTCTATATTCAATTCAGTTTTTCAACTTTTATTATTATTAATATTTACTATTTTAATATTTGCTCAACTAAAATGAAACTTTTCTGTCATTTATTATTTCGATTGCAACAATGGTTACTCTTTCATATTACATTTAACAGCTTTTTGTACGTTAGTATAGTTTGAATTATTACTGGTATTATTAATACTAACTACATCAGTTGCTTTCAGATAATTATAACCAGATATTAACACGTATTTCAATGAGAAATTTACCATACATTTGAATGTGCAATATCATCACATTAATTTTTTGTATTATTATTCATTAATTGATATCTTTATTATTATTAATAGTTAGCAGTTTAAAATTTGTTGAACGAAAATAAAACTTCTCTGGTATTTAGCCTTTCATTTCCAATCATGGTTATTTTTTCAGTGTACATTCTACTTTTTTCGTATATTAGTTAGTATAGATTAAAATATTATTCGTCAGATTAATACTAACGATATCAATTGTTTTCAGGTAACTATAACTCGATACTAACGAGTATTTATAAAATAAAATTACGATTAAATTTAATAATCTTAGAATTATTTTAAACTTTTGTTCTAGTCATGGCTGATATAGGTGTTATAACAGACACAACGTTTCGTCCAAGTATCCTCTGGTCATCTTCTATGGAGACCTGATATTGACCAGAGTGTACTTACTCTAACCTCGGTGTCTATTATAACAACTATATCAACCAAAATGAGAAGACAAGTTCGAAATAATCACAGATTATTGAAAATTACACAGCTCAGAAAAAATACACATTAATTTTAATATTAATTATCAGACGATTTAATGTTTTAATTATTATTCATTTTTATTTTGATAATTATTAATATTTAGCATTTTAATATTGTTTTGAGAAAATGAATCTTTTCTGGTACATAAAATCTTTTGGTTTCAAAATTCTTTATTCTTTTATCGTAAATTGAACTTTTTTTCGTATATTACTTACTATAGTTTTTATTATTACTAGTATAACTAATACTAACCTCACTAGTTGTTTACATTTAACTAGAACTAGATACTAATACGTATTTCAATATCAAATCTATGATTAAATTTAATACTTAATATTATAACACTATGATTTACTTATTATCATTAATTATTTTTTATTTTCATTAATATTTTAGCTGTTAAATATTTGTTTAACGAAAATTTAACTTTTCTCGAATTAAGCATTCCGATTCCAACAATGGTCATTCTTTCGTAGTACGTTCAACTGATGTTTCGTATATTAGTATAATTTGAATTATTACTAGTATCATTAATACTAACTATATCGGTGTTTTAGTTAACTATAACTAATTATTTATACGTATTTTAATTACAAGTTTTCTATTAAATTTAATATTAAATATTATCACATTATTTAATTTCGTATTATAATTCATTATCTTTAACTTTATTATTATTAATATTTAGCATTTAATATGTATTTAACGAAAATCAATTTTTTTTCTTTTATTTAGCATTTCGATTGCAAAAATTGTTATGCTTTTATAGTACATTCAACATTTTTCTTGTATTAGTTAATATATTACAAATTATTAGTAGTATCATTAATACTAACTATATGGGTTGTTTTAGTTCACTGAAACTGATTACTTATATGTATTTTAACAACAAGTTTTCTACTGAATTTAATATTAAATATTACCACAATATTTCATTTCTTATTATTCATTATTTTTAACTTTATTATTATTAATATTTAGCATTTAATACTTATTTAACAAAAATCAAACTTTTCTGTTATTTACCATTTCGATAGCAACAATGGTTATTATTTTAGAGTGTATTCAGCATTTTTCTTGTCTTAGTGAATATGGTACGAAGTATTACTAGTATCATTAAAACTGACTCTATCAGTTGTTTTCAGTGACCTATAACTAGATACTAACAAGTTTTTCATTAACAAATATATTATTAATTTTAATATAAAATATTATCACTCAATGATTTTGCCTATTATAATTCCTTATTTTTATATTCATTATTATTTATATTTAGCATTTTAATATTTGTTTAACGAAATAGAAATCTCTCTGGTATTTGAACTTTCCATTATAACAATGGTTAGTTTTTCAGTCTATATTCAATTCAGTTTTTCAACTTTTATTATTATTAATATTTACTATTTTAATATTTGCTCAACTAAAATGAAACTTTTCTGTCATTTATTATTTCGATTGCAACAATGGTTACTCTTTCATATTACATTTAACAGCTTTTTGTACGTTAGTATAGTTTGAATTATTACTGGTATTATTAATACTAACTACATCAGTTGCTTTCAGATAATTATAACCAGATATTAACACGTATTTCAATGAGAAATTTACCATAAAATTGAATGTGAATATTATCACATTAATTTTTTGTATTATTATTCATTAATTGATATCTTTATTATTATTAATAGTTAGCAGTTTAAAATTTGTTGAACGAAAATAAAACTTCTCTGGTATTTAGCCTTTCATTTCCAATCATGGTTATTTTTTCAGTGTACATTCTACTTTTTTCGTATATTAGTTAGTATAGATTAAAATATTATTCGTCAGATTAATACTAACGATATCAATTGTTTTCAGGTAACTATAACTCGATACTAACGAGTATTTATAAAAAAAATTACGATTAAATTTAATAATATTGGAATTATTTTAAACTTTTGTTCTCATCTTCGTTTATATAGGTGTTTTAATAGACACAACGTTTCGACCAAGTACCCTGTGATCACGCTCTCTGAACACCTGATGATGACCAATATTAAATATTATCACACTGTGATTTACTTATTATCATTAATTATTTTTTATTTTCATTAATATTTTAGCTGTTAAATATTTGTTTAACGAAAATGTAACTTTTCTGGCATTAAGCATTCCGATTCCAACAATGGTCATTCTTTCATAGTACATTCAACTGATGTTTCGTATATTAGTTAGTATAATTTGAATTATTACTATTATCATTAATACTATCTATATCAGTTGTTTTTAGTTAACTCTAACTTAAAATTTACACATATTTTAATAACAAGTTTAATATTTAATTTAATGCTTAATATTATCACACTATTTTTTCTTCTTATTATTCATTATTTTTTAACTTTATTATTATTAACATTTAGAATTTCAAAAATTATTTAACAAAAATCAAACTTTTCTGCTATTTAGCATTTCGATAGCAACAATGGTTATCTTTTCACCGTACATTCAACACATTTTCGTTTATTAGTTAATATAGTATTAAGTGTTACTGATATCATTAAGACTAACTATATCAGTTGTTTTCAGTAAACTATAATAAAAAATACTATTAAATTTAATATAAAATATTACCACTCAATGTTTTTGCCGTATTATAATTCATTATTTTTATATTCATTATTATTAATATTTAGCCTTTTAATATTTGCTTAGCAAAAATGAAATGTTTCTGCCAAGTAACCATTCGGTTCCAACAATAATCATTGTAACATTGTTCATTCAATTGTTTTTCTTGTATTATTCAGTATAATTTGAATTCCTATGGTATTATTAATCAGTTGTTTCAATTAATTATAACTAGATACTTACTATTGAATTTAATATTAATTATTATCACACTATTTAGTTTTCATATTATTAATCATTATTTTCATCTTTTGTTATTATTAACTAGCAGTATAGCCCGGCGTTGCTCGGGTGTAATGAAAGCTTTAAAACTAATCCGTGGTCCTGGATCTCAGACTCTTTGGACGTTGGTACGAAAGACTAAACAGCAATAGTTGTTTCCAGTTAAAGCGAAACCGTAGACTGAAAGAAAACTGAATGGATGTAAATCAAATTTTGATTTCCTAGTATCGATATCAAATTTTCTGCACTATTGTAAGAACTGCAAACTTGAAACTTCTGAATATCGTTTCTTATGTTTTTGTCTATGAGTGCATCAAGTTTAATTAAAATCGGACCACACCTTCTATAACACGATTTTTTCGATTATCGATTTTCGATATTTCTCGGGGGTACCTCGACACAAAACCTAGCTAAGAACACTCGCAGACACTTGTAGTACAACAGTGTAAATTTTCAAGAAAATCGGTTCAGCCGTTTTGGAGTCTATAGGTAACGGACACACAAACAAAGTTCCATTTATAAATAAGTTTAAATTTTTAGCATTTTAATATTCGTTCAACGAGAATAAAACTTCTCTGGTATTTATTATTTCGATTAAACAATCGTTACTCTTTCATAGTACATTCAACTACTTTCTCGTATGATAGTATAGTTTAAATTATTACTGGTATCATTAATACTAACTATAACAGTTGTTTTTAGATAACTATAACTAGACGCTAACATGTATTTTAATGATAAATTTGCTCTAAAATTTAAGATACAATATTATCACACTATTTAATTTTCATATTTTTTATGACTTTATATCTTCATTATTATTAATATTTATTTGTTTAATAAAAAGGAAACTTTTCTAGTATTTAGCCTTTCGATTGCAACAATGGTTATTCTCTCAGTGTATATTCTACGTGTTTTTTTTTTTTCATATGCTAGTTAATATAGCTTTGATTTTTGTTGGTAATATTATTACTGACTATTTCAATTGTTTTCAATTTAACTATAACTAGATACTAGCATCTATTTTAAAAATACAGTTACTATTAATTTTAATATTAATTATTATCAGACTATTTTTCTTATTATTTTTCATCATATTTTATCTTCATTTCTGCTTATATTCAGCATTTTAATATTGTTTAGCGAAAATGAAACTTTTCTCGTTCTTAGCCTTTCCATTCCACTATGGCTATTCGTTGAGAGTACATTCAACATTTTTTCGTAATATAGGTTAGTATAGTTTGAATTATTACTGGTATCATTAATACTAACTATATCATTTGTTTAACTAAAACTAGATACTAATACATATTTCAATGAAGAATTTACTATAATATATAATATTATCACACTATTTAATTTTTTTTCTTATTATTTCTTATTTTTTTATAATCATCATTATTAATATTTTGCATGTTAATATTTGTTTAACGAAAATGAAGCTCTTTTGGAATTTCGCATTTAGATTGCAACAATTGTTATTCTTTCAGCGTATATTGAACCTTTTGTTTCGTAAATTAGTTAATATAGTTGAATCATTGCTGGTATCATTAATTCTAACTATATCAATTGTTTTCAGTTAACTATAAATAGATACTAACATGAACTTCAAAAATAAATTTACTATTAATTTTAATATTAATTAATATCATACTCCTTATATTTCTTATTATTTTTTAACATTTTTTTATTTTCATCATTTTTATTATTTAGCTTTTTAATATTTGTCTGATATTTAGCATTTCGATTGAAAAAATGTTTATTCTTTAGTCGTAAATTGAACCTTTTTTTTTCGTATATTACTTTTAATATTGTTTGAATTGTTATTGGTATCATTAATGCTAACTATATCAGTATTTTTTACTTAACTATAACTAGATACTAACACGTATTTCAATAACAAATAAGCTATTAAATTTAATATAAATTATCGGAGTATTTACTTTTCGTCTTATTCTTTATTTTTTATCATCATTATTATTATTATTTTGCATTTTCATTTTTGAAAATCTAACTTTTTGTCAACAGGTTAAGAGGCTCATCCCTTGTTCCCTGTTTAGGATTTGGTTTCCGGCTTTCTCTTTTCCAATCTTCTCACTTTGTTTTTTTTTTTTGTTTTTTTTTTCAATTGGAGTAGATAGATCTATCTATCGCCCGGTTCACACTCCACCCATGTTTATTGAACAGGTTAAGAGGCTCATCCTTTGTTCCCTGTTTAGGATGTGGTTTCCGGCTTTCTCTTTTCCAATCTTTTCACTATTACGTAGCCCCCTGCACATCAGTGGCGTTACCGCCTTGCTCGAGGTGATACGATTAAAAAAAAAATAGCTTTCCAATTGCAAAAAACTTATTCTTTCATCGTACAATAAACTTTCTTTCGTATATTAGTATAGCTTTAGTTATTACTGCTATCATTAATACTAATTACGCTAATTGTTTTCATCTAACCATAACTAGATACTAACACCTAATTCAATTACAAATTTACTATTAAATTTAATATTAATTATTATCGCACTATTTATTGTTCTTATTATCATTCATTATTTTTTATCTTCATTATTATTAATATTTAGCATTTCAATATGCGTTCAATGATAATAATAAGACTTTTCTGGAACTTAGGTTTTCGATTGCAAAAATAGTTTGTTTATTTTTAATCATATCACCCCGAGCAAGGCGGTAACGCCACTGATGCGCAGGGGGCTACGTAAGAGTGAAAAGATTGGAAAAGAGAAAGCCGGAAACCACATCCTAAACAGGGAACAAGGGATGAGCCTCTTCACCTGTTCAGTAGACGTGGGTGGAGTGAGAACTGGGCGATAGTTTAGTCTATCTACTCCAATTGAAAAAAAAAAGCAAAGAGTGAAAAGATTGGAAAAGAGAAAGCCAAAAACCACATCCTAAACAGGAACAAGGGATGAGCTTCTTCACCTGTTCAATAGACGTGGATGGAGTGTTCTTTCTTAGTACATTCATCTTTTTCGTATATTAATATAGTTTGAATTATTGCTGTTATCAGTAATACTAACTATATCAGTTGTTTTCAGTTGACTATAACTAGATAATATCACGTTTTTCAATAACAAATTTACTATTTAATTTTATATAAAATATTATCAAACTGTTTTTTCGTATTATTATTTACTATTTTTTTCTTTTCTTCATTATTAATATTTAACGTTTTAATATTTGTTTAACGAAAATAAAACTTTTCTATTATGTAGTCTTTCGATTGCGAAAATGGATATTCTTTGATAGGACATTCAACATTTTCGTATACAGTTTGAATGATTAATCCTAAATATATCAGTTGTTTTCAATTAAATGTAACTAGACACTAACACGTAACACAATATCAAATTTACTATTAAATTTAATATTAATTTTGGTCACACTATTTTTTATTATTATTATGCATTAGTTTATATTTTCATTATTATTCATAATCAGAATTTTAATATTTGTTTAACTAAAATGAAATTATTCAGCTATTTAGTCTTTCTTTTGCAGTAATGATTATTCTTTCAGAGTACATTCAAATTTTTTCGAATATTAGTATAGTTTGAATTATTACTGGTATATTAGTATATTTTGAATTATTACTGGTATCATTAATACTAACTATATATCAGTTGTTTTCAGTTGACTATAACTTGATACTATTGTCTCAATATCAGATTTAATATTAATTTTAATATAAAATATTATCACGATGTGTTTTTCCTATTATTATTCATTAATTTAATTTTAATACTTTTTAATATTTAGCATTTTCATATTTTTTAACAAAAATGAAACTTTTCTCGTGTTTAAAATTTCGATTGCGACAATGGTTATTGTTTCATTGTATATTCACCGTTTTTACGTATATTAGCTTGTATAGTTTTAATAATTACTGGTATTTTTAATACTAACTTGTATCAGTTGTTTTCTGTTAAATATAACTAGATACTAACATGTTTTTCAATAAGAAATTATCTTTTAATTTTAACATTAATTTTCATCACAATATTTATTTTTCATGAATTTTTATGTTTATTATTATTTGTATTTAGCAATTTAATATTTTATTTAACAAAAATGAAACTTTTCTGGTATTTAGACATTCAGTTGTTACAATGGTCACATTCATCTATTTTACATTGAATTTTTACATAGCATTAATCTTTTTTTCGTATATTGCCTAGTACAGTTTAAATTATTACTAGTATCATTAGTACTAAGTATGTAAGTTAGTATAGTTTGAATTATTACTGGTAACATTATTACTAACTATATTAAATGTTTTTAGTTAACTATAACTAAATGCTGACACGTTTTTTCAATATCAAATTTAATATTCAGTTTAATGTGAAATATTATCACAGAATGTTTTTTTCGTAATATTATTAATTAATTTTTATTGTCATTCTTTTTAATATTTGACATTTTAATAATTGTTTAACGAAAATACTGTTCTGATATTCAACTCTTCGATTGCAAAATTTTTTATTGTATCACCCCGAGTAAGGAGGTAATGCCACTGATGTACAGGGGGCTACGTAGGAGTGAAAAGATTGGAAAAGATAAAGCCGGAAACCACATCCTAAACAGAGAACAAGGGATGAGCCTCTTGACCTGTTCAATAGAAGTGGGTGGAGTGTGAACCGGGCGATAGATAGATCTATCTACTCCAATTGAAACAAAAAAAACAAAGTGAGAAGATTTGAAAAGAGAAAGCCGGAAACCACATCCTAAACAGGGAACAAGGGAAGAGCCTCTTAACCTGTTCAATAGACGTTGGTGGAGTGTGAACCGGGCGATAGTTTAGTCTATCTACTCCAATTGAAAAAAAAAAGTGAGAAGATTGGAAAAGAGAAAACCGGAAACCGCATCCTAAACAGGAAACAAGTGATGAGCCTCTTCACCTGTTCAATAGACGTGGGTGGAGTATATTCATACGTAAAATATTAAGCTTCATCACTGTATTTATTTTTCGTATTATTAATTTTTAGTTTTTATCTTCATTATTAATCATATTTAGCATTTTAATATTTTTTTTACCGATAATAAAACTTTTCTAGTATTTAGACTTTCGATTGCAACAATGGTTATTTTTTTTCAGAGTACATTCAACATTTTTCGTATATTATTTAGTATAGTTTGAATCATTACAGTTATCATTAGTACTTACAATGTTTTCCGTCAAATATAACTAGATACTAACAAGTTTTTCAATGTCAAATTTACTATTAGATTTAATATACAATATAACCTCAGTATGATTTTCCTATTATTATTCATTATTTTCATTATCATTGATATTTAGCATTTTATTATTTGTTTCATATAAAGGAAACTTTTCTGGTATTTAATATTTCGATTGCAACCATGATTATTGTTTCATAGAACAAACAACTCAACGCCGATGAGAGAGAGACTGCAGGCGGTCTGCTAAGTCGGTATCGATCACATTACAGACCCTCCGCTGTACCTTGTCTAGAAGCCCAAGGAGAATAGCAGGGGGCACCCGACCAGATATGGCGACAGTATTCAATGTAAGGGCGGATGGTAGATTTATAAATGTGCAGGATAGATTCAGACGGAAAAAACCTCCGGGACCTGCACAGAGAACCGACTTTCATAGCAGCGGATTTAGCAATGGATTCGATATAGTCATTCCACTTGAGGTCCGCTGAGAGTGTGAGACCAAGGAGGCGTAGTGTTTTACTCTCTGGGAGGCAAGCCTGGTCCATGCTAATAGGAGGTAGGTGCGATTGTCTATGATGATTAATTGATAGTAGCTTCGTTTTAGAAGCATTAAAATTTACGAGCCATTTCCAGTCCACTACGGATTGGAGGTCCTTTCCAAGCTCAGCTGCAAGGTTAGCTTTGTCGCTCGCACCAGATTTTTGGTCGAGGCGAGAATAAACTGTGGTGTCGTCTGCGTACATACCTACTTGGGATCTTATGGTATCAGGGAGATCATTAATGTAGATCAGAAAGAGCGTAGGATAGAGCCTTGAGGGACACCCGCGTTTGTATGGTAGTTCTGAGAGGCATGTCCGTTTAATACCACTTTCAATGTGCGGTTAGATAGGAATGACTGGATTAGTTCAAACAATTGTCCAGCTATACCATAGCTCCGCAGTTTGCATAGAAGGCCAGCATGCCAAACTCTGTCGAACGCTTTAGAGATATCCAAGGCAACGGTTCGGGCTTCACCATTCCTATCGAGTGCCTGATACATGTACTCGGTGATGGTCGTTAGCATATCAGCAGTAGACCTGGTGAAGTGGAAACCATGCTGTTTGTCTGAGAGGAGCCCGTGGGCCGTGAGATGCTGAACGACCTCGGCGTTGATAATGGCTTCGAACACTTTGCCAAAGATCGGAAGAAGGCTGATAGGGCGGTAATTTGCGGGGTCCGAGTGTTCTCCAGTGTTTTTAAATATAGGAACTACAGAGGAAGATTTCCAACAAGCAGGAAAGCAGGAAGCAGATAGGCAGGAGTTGTAGAGCTTAGAAAGTACAGAGGAAAGTTTGGGGGCACATTTCTTTAAGACTATGATTGGGATTCCGTCCCCTCCGCTCGCTTTGTGAGGGTCAAGTTTTGAGATTATCTTAGAGACAAGAGAGGGTGTAATATGGACGTCATTCAGTTGAGCATCAGTTCTAGGTGCGAAGTCGGGTGTAGAAACTCCAGACGAGTCCAGTCTCGTATTATTCGAGAATCTGCGGGCAAAGCATTCAGCCTTGTCCGCTGGGGAGGTGAGGACCTCAAATTTGTTTATTAGTGGGGTTATTGTGGACTTGCTCTTGTTAAGTACTCTTTTACAGAGTCGCCATTAGTCCTTGGTGCCGAACTTAGAGGATGCTATGCGTTGCTTCATTCTGGCAGCAAATAACATCTTAGCTTCGTTAAGTATCTTTTTACACTTATTACGAGCTGAAGCGAAAAGGCGTCTGTTTTGGTTCAACGCGTAGCTACGATAGAGTCGGAAGAAATGATCCCGGTGGGCAATGGCGACCGAGCAAGCGGACGAGAACGATGGAGACGAATGAGATTTAAGCTGAAATTTCCTGGCAGGGATGAAAGCATCGGTGCCAGCCTTAACCCAGGAGGAGACCTCGGATGCATATTCTTCGATGGGAAGACTAAAAACGTAGTTCCAAGGGACGTCACAGAGGAAGTCTCGGAACGAATTCCAGTCTGCTCTTTGGTAGCAGTAGGATATTCTACTTGTCTGGGTTTCTTGGGTTCAATTAATAGACAAACTATGTCCGGCTTGTTTGCTTCTTGGTGTAATCTTTCTGGTGTAAATACGATGTCTTCTATTTCAATAACCGGTGCTGAGTGATATTCATATCAGTGTTAACATATCTTTCAATGTGTTTGATCATTGTCCAGTGTAAATATTATCCCACTCTATCGTAGCGTTTTTTATATTCAGTTGGTCTCTGGTACAAGTGGTCTCTGGTTTTCCTGTTATTTTTTTATACTTATGTCGCCCCAAGCAAGGTAGTTTACTGCCACTGGTGCGCAGGGGGTTACATAGCAGGAAAGTTATGAGAAAGCGTGACAGGTTATAGGGGTGTCAGGAAGTGGGTAAGAGAAGGATGAGAATGCTGATGTGAGTAGAGTGGATGGAGAAAGGAGCATGAGAGAGAGAGGATGCAAGTTAGTGAGATAGGAGATGACTATTGACTTTACATTTAAATTCTTGGAGATTGTAGCTGACGAGTAAGCAAGTAAACAGAAGGGAATTCCACAGGCTGGAAGTGCGAGAAAAGAAGCCGCTGGAGTAGATTTTGCATTTACAATTTATTGGTTTCACAGTAAAAGGGTGGGACCTAGTTGCTGATCCTGTGGTTCGAGTAAATTCATATATATGAGACACCAGTGAGCTAAGTTCATCGGAGCAGAAGCCGTGAAATATTTTTGTAGAAGAGACAGAGGGAAGCCACATTGCGCCGGTGAGAATGTGATTGTGTCTGAGCTGCCAAGTCGGGATCGATCACATTACAGATTCTTCGTTGGATTTTGCCACAAAACATGCATTTTGATCCACATTATGATGTATTGTATTTGCCTGGAAGTTCTAAATGAATATACTCTTGTCTTGTGCTGCATGAATAAATCCTTCCATTTCAGACTTTAATCCAGATCCTCATATCCATCGATGAGTGTAAACTTTACCAACATCGGCTTAATTAGAACATTCTGAATATTGGTCATGCAGAGATTTGTCTTGCCAGCGTTATCATATCTGTTCAAGAACTTGGCTTTCTTTTTTGTATTGTTTGCTGAAACAGTTGGTTCTTGGGTTCTGTTCTGGCTTTCTACAGAATCTTCTAAATGTAAATCTCGTTTGTAAGTACAACTTTTTTATGATTAAATATTTATTTTATTTTTGTATTGTTTGATTAATTGTATCATCCAGTCCTTTGTTGTTTTTATCTATGTAAGTTGTTGTCTTCTATCATAATTCTAGCTGAATATGAACTTTTTTACAGAGTCTGTATGGACAATCTAACCATTGGATGAAGCATGTTATGCTGAGAAAAAAAAGCTTTCTTGTGTTAGAATGTAATCATCGGATGTCATTTACAGTCTAGTTCAAAATGTTGAAACTATATTGAACTACTAAGAATGCAAGGCTATTAATGGCCATAATTCTGTTCTTTGCCATACATTAGTAAGAGCCACGTTTGCACCCTTTTTGTTTAAAAAGTA
The DNA here is from genome assembly GCA_037127315.1 of Ascarosepion bandense. Taxonomy (NCBI): domain Eukaryota; kingdom Metazoa; phylum Mollusca; class Cephalopoda; order Sepiida; family Sepiidae; genus Ascarosepion; species Ascarosepion bandense. Next base: position 913,654 of record JBBBDQ010000920.1, on the reverse strand, counting down.
GTAAGTCATTTTTTTCTAAGAATGAATATGTCTGTTTTGTCAGAAATGATATCAGCAGTTTGTAAGTAATGGGAAGACATGTAATTGGTTAGTAGTTTTTTAAAGATATTTGCTCACCATTCTTGAGATTGAAGATAATTACTTTAGTTACCTACGCAGGATTTTTGTAGGATTATTGGCTATTTATTAATGTTCTTTGGCTAATTTTTTTATGCAGTATTTAGATAACAGATTCAAAACTTAGAAATCTTATCTATTTTCCGAGATTTCCAGTTGAGTACTTTTTCTAGTGTACATTCAACATCATATTTCATGATTCCCGCCCATGTCTGTTCTGGTTTATTTTTTTATCTGTTCTACCTTTTACGCAATCTAATCTGCTTCTTTGCTAAGTTCTTCAGGACAAGCCCATATTTTTTCCCAGAACTGTATAACCTGTTGCTGGGGTGGGGGTTGGAGGTTGTGGGTTGCCAAATAAATTTTTGTTTGCTTATTTCTCTGTAAAATTTCTTTTCATCGGTTTGAAAGATCTTGTTCTGTGTGTAGAATCTTTTTATCGTACCGTCTGATTCTTTGAAATGTGCGTTGTGGTGCAGTGGATATCATCTCAGGACGACAAATCGGGAGCCGAGTTCGAATTCCAGTTGAATTCATGGCATTCACTTACCATTGGGAAAGGTATTAATCCGTCTCTTCTCTCGAGTCATTGGTTAAATAATAGGACAGATTGGGTTCTATAGCCTTGGTTGGCAACCAGTCTACCGCAGAATGCAAAGCAATCTACTGCGGGATAATCTCCTGCCTAGTCAGTCATGTCTCTTTTGAGACATGATCGCCCAAAGCGTGTATCACGTATGGCACTTAACTGACTGACTGTCATTTTGAATTCTCTTTTTTCTTTCTGCTCACTATTAATGCGTCAGTTCCTAATTTTTCCATAATATGTAACCCCTTGCATTTTGGTGGCTAGAAGCATTGCATTGAGTGATACTGATTGAATCAAAAGTCCGAAAGTGCATCATGAAAGGTAACCATAACAACACACTATTACCAACCTTACTTCTCCCTATCAAACTTGGTATCTGATGCTGCCATAGCAGAAAGCGAAATGTAAAAATAATAATAATAATGACACAACAACACAACGGAACAAAAATTTGGGGCGCCGAGTTCAAATTCCAGTTGAATTCCTTGCAATCACTTATGCACAAATACCCTTGGGAAAGATATTAATCCGTCTCTTCCCTCTAGTTATGGGTTGAATAACAGGACAGATTAGGTTCTGTAGCCTTGGTTGGCAACCAGTCTACCGCAGAAAGCAAAGCAATCTACTGAAGGATAATCTTCTGCCCAGTCAGTCATTTCCTTTTCGAGACATGATTGCCCAAGTGTGTATTACTTATGGCACTTAACTGATTGATCATTCCGTTGTATTATTAGCTTTATTTTCTTTTAGTTGATAGAACTTCAACGAAACAAAACAGTATTATATATTTAAATAAAACATTATACATTTATAATTATGAAAAAAAAATGATTATTTTTATTTATTAATTTGTTTTTACTGTCGTTAATCAGATTAGGTGGTAATAAAAATATTACTGTTGTTGCTACTATCGCGTATTAAAAAGAAATGAATGAAAAAATAAACAGTTGACAAATGGTTAATAAAGTTTAGAATTTATACAAAGAATATCGTATCGTATCGTATTAAAAAATATAAAGTTTACTATTTTTTAAGATAATAAGATGAAGTGAAACACGCCTGCAAATTGAAAAAATAAATAATATTTTACTTATTGATTAATTTAAAGAAAACAGTAATATGATTTCTCAGAGCATATTATAAAAATGCAAGATTATTCATAACTTGTCTGCATGAAACCATATATATATATATATATATATATAAACAGTACCAACTCTAGCATCTACGCATCGTTCATTCAGTAATGAGTTAGAACACTGGAACTACTGGAGTATGTTTACATGGTATGACACACGCTAAAACGTCTGCCATCGAGCGCCCATAGCTCAGAGGTAAACGCCAACTCGGTCGGCTTTCAATCCTGGGTAAAAGCAATTGGGTGTCTAACCGTACTGATGAGCTGTGATACAGCGAAACAAATCTGTCTGCAGATGACTATATATATATATATATATATATATCAGTCTTATATATATACATATATATATATATATATAGAGAGAGAGAGAGATTGATATATATATATATATATATATATATATACACATATATATATCAGTCAGTTAATATATATCAGTCTGATATATATATATATAGATATATATATATATGTCAGTCTTATACACACATATATATTTCCATGTTATATATATATATATATATATATATACATATATATTTATATATATATCAGTCAGTTAATATATATATCAGTTTGATATATGTATATATTTCAGTCATATATATATATATATATATATATATATTAGTCAGTTAAATGGCATACGTAATACACGCTTGGACGACAGATTTTCTTGCAGTATGTAGTCATTACTTTCTACGGTAGACTGGTTGCCTACCAAGGCTATAGAATCCAATCTGTCCTGCTATTCAACCCATAGCTAGAGCGAGAATAAATGTATTAATACCTTTCCCAAAGGTATTTGCGCATAAGTGAATGCAACTAATTCAACTGGAATTCGAACTCGGCTCTCCAATTTCTCGTTCTGAGCCGATATCCACTGCACCACAGGTGCATATATGTGTACAATTTTATTAATTCGTTCATTCATTTGTTCGTCCATTTGTATATTCAACTGTTTATCAATTGGACTCGTCGAAAATACATGGCGTTATCTACAACTAATATCGTATGTATTCTAAGAAAAAATATTATTATTAACATGTTTAGTTTAAAATGTTTTAAAATACGAAAGTAATATTTTGATATTTCACTCGCAAAACCTTTTTTCATTCTCGATTTTGTCACTTATTGTTATTATTATTGTCGTACTAGTTTTGTCGTTGTCAGTTTACTATAATTTACGAGTCAGTATATAAATGTTTCTTAGCTCTCAGACAACGAGGAAATTTCTGTCTGATTTTGTTTTATTTAAATTGAAATTATTATTATCATACATTGGTTAGCTTTAACGAGTATCCTCATTTTGGTTTTTATTGTTATAATCTTTAGGTCGTTGGCATTTTTCAGGCATTTTTAGGTGTAGTTGATAATTGTCTGGGAATTTCAAACCCAAAATTAATTCAACTCCAGCGGGTTGATTGTTCACTTGCCACTGATGATAATAGAAAAAACAGCGTGTTTGTTAATTCTTTAACATTAATTCGATCTTGTCTCTTCCACTGAAAAATTTAGCTTTTTATGATTGTTGTTTTTAGTTTACCAACTACAATCGATTTCTGACGAAGTCCACATTACAAATGTTCGAAAGATGGGCAAAACCAAATTAAGACCACTACACAGAAGTATTCAGTCGATAAGTAGCAATGTCATGTTGATAATTGATTGTAGAATTAATTTCAGTAATTACGTACGGTTAAAATTCACCTTTTGTTTTGCTGTTATTATTATTATCATTATTATTATTATTATTATTATTATTTGTACTAAATTTATTTTATTATTATTGATATTCTTATACTATTATTACTGTAAATATTATTTAATATTAACTTATTGTTATTCTGATTTTTTTCATATTAAATTGTTGATCATTTTTGTGATACTTATTATCATTTGGCAACACGTACTATTATAACTATTTTACTATGCTTATTATTATCCTTATTACTATTATAATTTATAAAATGATTACTAAGCAAATTTGCCATAGTTACTATTAGCGTAATTACTATCATTCATCTGTAACTCTTTTTTTCTATAGTATAATATTAATAATAATATTAATAATAATAATAATAATAATAATAATAATAATTATTATTATTATTATTATTATTATCTTTACACTATAGCATGATTTTTTCAGCTGTTATAGTCAATATTATTATTATTAATTTATAATATCCTATTATTATTACAATTATTTTTATGATCATATTTTTTTATTTAATTTACATATTGTTATCAAATATGTTACGAAACCATTCTAGTAAATATTATTATTATTATTATTATTATTATTATTATTATTATTAATATTAATAATAATAATAATACACAGATGCAAAATACAATTTATTTAAAAGAAAATAGAGTAATTTATTTATATTAAATTTATCAGTAATTTTGCCATTCACATACGAGTTAGTACCTTGTTAGATGGCATTAATTGTATAAAGTTATTAATACTGATGCTACTAATAATTAAAAATATTTCGATTAGTAGAATGAAGAGAAGAATGTCAAATTTATTATCAAGCAAGAAAAGAGTTTGCAATGTAAATTCTAAAAATCATAAAAGCTTAATATTCGTTAAATAATTATTAAACAAATTAAAAATGAATGAAAAATGATGAAAATAATGAATAATAATAATAAGGAAACATGTATAAAGTAATAATAAATTAAAATTAATTTTAATAATACTTTTGTCAGTGTTTAATTAAAATATAATAGTTAATTATAATAAACAGGCAATATATTGTATAAACTACTACAGTGGCGAAGTTTATAAATATATCGAGAAAAAAAATTGGAGATTTGTGGAGAATTGTTATTATTCAATCGACAGTAGTAACCAGCATATATCTAGTCTGAACTTACCAAAATCACATCTAATAATAATGATGATGATGATGAAGAAAATGTATGGACGTTAATACTAATGTATTTTGAAGTCTACTGCTATTATTATTATTAATAATAAAATAGAAGATGTAACCATTCTATGGGATTACACCATCTACACAGACAGAAAAATTGAAGCAAACAGGCCAGACATTATTGTTAAAAACCAGAAGGAGAAAACTTGTCTATTAATTGATATGGCTTGTCCAGCGGATTGTAACATAGCAATCAAGGAATTTGAAAAACTGTCAAAATATAAAGACCTGGAAATTGAAATGAGAAAAATGTGGAAATTGAAAACAAGAGTTGTGCCAGTGATAGTAGGTGCACTTGGAATGATAAAAAATGGAACAAAACAACACATTGAAAGAATCCCTGGAAACCCCAGCTTAAGAGATATACAAAAAATTGTCTTATTAAGTACAGCCCACACACTAAGGAAAACTTTATCTATGTAATGCTGGAGATGATAGGGAAGATAGAAAAACATGAAATGGAGCCATAACAACATGCCACTACCTGCCTTAGGTCTCCCCGCAGACTTGGTTGGTAGTGAGACCAAAGCAGAAATCGAAATATGATGAAAAATGACATAATAATAATAATAATAATAATAATGTTAGAAGCAATAATAAGTAACGTAGTAATTATAGTAATATTAGAGTTAATGATATGAACTTAAAAATGTATTAAAATGGTACTTAATACTTATTGAAATTTGAAATCTAACTACTAATCAGACTGAGATAGAAGTAATACTGTTAACAATAATAATAATATTAATAATAATAATAATAATTATTATTATTATTATCATTATTATAATTCTTCATCTTCTTCTTCTTCTTCTTCTTCTTATTATTATTATTATTATTATAATTATTATTATTATTATTATTATTATTATTATTATTATTATTATTATTATTATCATACTTGTTGTTATAAATCTGATTATATTTACTTATATTTATTTTAATAATTACTTGATATTAACCAGTATAGCAATAGCAATGATAGTAATATAATAATAAGAAATAATAAAAATATATTAATATTTATCATTTTGTCTATAGACAAAAGTAATAGCAACACAATATTATGATTAATAATATTAATAAATGCTACTATAACATAGTAAAATAATATTTGCAGGAATAACAGAGATAATAATCATTATACTGACATTAATATTAACAAAAAGTATATCAAATAATACGGAATCAGTAGCAACAACAACAACAACAACAACAACAACATCAATAATAATAATAATAATAATAATAATAGCAAAAAGTAAACCGAACTAATAGAATAAAGTAGTTAATTACAGTAAATTAAGTAAAAACTCCTCTTTTGATTTAGCTACGTATACACTAATTTCTCCCGACGAATACCGTTATCTTGGTTGTTATCGTCATCACGTTTCGAACGTTGCTTTCTCCGACCTTCTTCAGGGACGTGGTGTTGTTCTTAAACTTTTAGTGAAAAGAAGTATATAAGTAGAATAGATACAAAAACATAAAAAATATCGAATCCCCCTGAATGAATAAAGTGAAGGACGATTTCCTAACTATTGTTGACAACGGAATGACTATATTTTACCCCTTGGATTGAAGAAAGGTTTCGTTCAAAATTCTACGACATTCACCTAAGATGGACACTAGATGATGCCAGGAGATAAAAAAAAATGTTTTTGACAATAACAAACAAGATAAGGATAAAATAATAATTCTTGTGACGAGGATAAGATAATGAATGGGAAACATTGATAATTAGTTTGAAAAAAGATTACGAGGGAAATGGATAACTTTATCGGTCTTAACAGGCTGCTGAAGAAAGTTGTGAAAATGAAATCAATGGTCGTTCAAGCCGTTATCAGAGCACAAGGAAAACAACAACAACAACAACAACAACAATAATAATAATAATGATAATAATAAAAGATAATAACAAAACTATCTCGAACTGTTAATCTACACAGGTTCAGTAAAAAAGAATTTAAACACTGTACGTTTTAACATCATTGGTGTAGAAACAAAGAAAACGTATATTTATTACCTTATCATATCCAAGGTCGCTGGTAATGACTCGATCACGGATTATACTGAACAGAAAAAAAATAAAATAATAATAATAATAATAATAATAATAATAATAATAATAATAATAATATTAAACACAACAACTCATTGGAAAATCCCTGGAAATCCCAGCTTAAGGGAAATTCCAAAAGATTTCTTAATAAGTACAGCCCACACAATAAGAAGAATTTTGTCCATGTAACGCTAGTGATATTATGAGAGTTAGAAAAAGAAATCATGAAATATAGCTATAACAGCACACCAATAACTGCCTTAGGCCTTCCAACAGTTTTGGTAGGTCGTGTGACTATAGCAGAATTTGAAATATGACGATTATTATTATAATTATAATTATATATTTATCTAAAATGTGTGTGATTTTAGTTTTTATCATTTTTTCACAAAAATGATCAGTGAAAAATGTCATAAAGCCATTTCTGATCTTAGTTCTCTGGTAGGTACCCGGAAGCAAATGTATATACAAAAGAAATCCAAATAATAATAATAGTAATAGTACAATACTATTCGTTTTAGTAATAAAAAAAAATTATTGATATTAAATTTAATAGTACTTTTGTAATTGAAATACTAATTAATATCTCTCAATAGTTACCTTACAATAAATGCATATAGTTAATCGTAATGACACGAGAAATAATTAATAATACATTAATTAGTATCACAAAAGTAAAATGTAAAAAGTAGTAATATCAAACAATTAACTTTCTACAACCGAATGAAAAAACATTAAAAAAGTTAAATTCCGTTCAACAATTATTAAAGTGTTGAATATTAATAACTAGCAGTATAGCCCGGCGTTGCTCGGGTGTAATTAAAGTTTTAAAACTAATTCATGGTCCTGGAGCTCAGACTCAGCCTAAAGAATATTTGTGTGAAGTTTAGTGAGAATCGTATAATTTGTGGATTTCTATAAAGCACATACAGACAGATAAACAGACACACACACAAACATCTTACCTTTTATATATATATATATATATATATATATATATATATATATATATATTATCGATTTTCTGCACTATAGTAAGAACTGCAACCTTGAAACTTCTGAATATTGTTTCTTGTGTCTTTGTCTCTGAGTATATCAAATTTGATTAAAATCGGACCACTCCTTCTATAACCCGATTTTTTCGATTATCGATTTTCGATATTTATCTGGGGTACCTTGACACAAAACCTAGCTAAGAACACTCGCAGACGCTTATAGTACAACCGTGTGAATTTTCAAGAAAATCGGTTCAGCCGTTTTGGAGTCTATAGGTAACGGATACACACACACGCACACACACAGAGACAAAGTTCCATTTATAAATAAGTTTAGATTAGATTAGATGACAACAAACAATGAAAAAATAATAAAAAGCAAACATATTAATAATTATTAATATTATTTTTAATAGTTTATATTCTTAATATTTGATAGAAAGTAATTAATTACAATAAACAGCCAACAAATAACCAATCTAGACCAAAGTGTCAGAGTCTACTAAGATATACTGAAAAGAATTGGTGATATGTAAGAATTGATTTATTGAATCTTATTAAAATAATAATTAAAATATCTTTTCTTTTTTTTTTTAATCATATCACCCCAAGCAAGGCGATAACGCCACTGATGCACAGGGGGCTACGTAAGGGTAAAAAGAATGGAAAAGAGAAAGCCGGAAACCACATCATAAACAGGGAACAAGGGATGCGCCTCTTCACCTGTTCAGTAGACGTGGGTGGAGTGTGAACCGGGCGATAGTTTAGTTTAGTCTATCTACTCCAATTGGAAAAAAAAAAGTGAAAAGAGAAAACCGGAAACCGCATCCTAAACAGGAAACAAGCGATGAGCCTCTTTACCTGTTCAATAGATGTGGGTGGAGTGTGAAAAATTCGGCAAAACGACAAAAAAAAAAAAAAAAAAAAATGAATGGCTCACTCAGAACAGAATTTAACAGTATTAAAGACATTTTAACTCCAAGCCGAAAACAAAGCTACTGAACTTTGAAAAAATATTTCTAACTTTTTCATCACAGAATGTGGAAATGGGAGGCCAATCGATAGTAAAAGTAGATTAATAATAATCAGTTTAACAATAATAATAGTTATGGCACTATGACTTGTGTCAAAGGTCGACAACGTTCTAATTTACCTTTCTAAAGAAAGAAAAATATTGCGATTGATTTTCGCCCCAGCCACCGTCTCCTACTTGCAAATTTATCTGTCGACTTAATGTATTTCGGCTGTGTTCTTTACAGACAAGTCGTTAGCATTGGCGGAAGGAATACTTGGCCGAGTTGGTGGAACCAGACAAGGAGATTCCGCGAAGGATCGGATTTACCTTTAACTTGCGTACGAAGAGCTCCAAAGCAAGAACATACACCACTGGCTAAAGTAGATAAACCTGGCGAATGGAGCGAGACATGGTGAAAGGCTCCCTTCTTATCCCGTTTACTTCCATCAAAGCCCCTGAGGAATTGTACAGGAGACGGATCAAGAAGCGAAAGTGCGGCTCGAAACCAACAGACGCGAGGACAGCCTCGAAAAAAACGATGGTCTACCCTTTCGACTGATCCATATAGATCAGTGCGGCTTCACCGTCGATTTTTTCTATGATCTGGCGAACCAAATAAAGGTTGTGCTGAATAGTCCTACCCCTCACAGCATAGGTATGCTAGGGACCAATCAAACTAGTCAGGACAAGCTATAAACGATTGGCCATGACCTTTGACCAAATTTTAAAATCTTCACACAGCATAGTCAAAGGGGAAAAATTACCTATCTCATCCTCTACATTTTTGTTCTTGCGTAACAATCTGATGGCACCCCTGGTGAAGATTTGGGGTATATTCTCATTCCTCATACCGGGGTTGAACATCAGTGCTAGCAGAGTAACAAAAACCGGCAACAGCCTCAAATCCACCTCGTAGGGAAGAAAATAAAAAGTTCTTTTTTTTTACACTTGTCAATGAAAATTGTTGAAGTTAATTAAGTTCCGTGTGTGTATGTGTGTGTGTGTGAGAGTAGAGAGAGAGTAGAGAGAGAGAGAGAGAGAGAGAGAGAGAGAGAGAGTCAAGCTTCATTTTCGACAGTTCGTCTTCGATATTCCTGCGTACACTGAAACACAACGCGTTTAGGATTAGAGAGCTGGCTCCCCGCCACGGACCAACGGACACTAACCAAAGGAAGAGTGGCATTCACCGAAGTAGACAGCATCAGAGCCACAGGGTAATAAGAATATAGTTAAAACATAGTAATAATAGTGTATTAGAATTAATAGTCATAATAATAATATCCATAGGTAAAAATAATGCAATAATAGAAAATTAGTAATAAGTGCATCAGTAACAGGTATTTATTAATCGTTTTACTACAAGCAATCAGGGGGTGGGGGCTGGATATGAGAGTAAAAGTTTAGGCAAAAGGAGAGTGAAGAGAAAGACGAACCAGTTACAGAGGGTGTCAGAGGGTGTGTCAAAGAAAGCGCAAAAGAAGGCTGGAAACACAGGTGTGAAGACTGTTGCAAAGGTAGAGAGAAAAGATAGATAGATAGATAGATAGATAGATAGATAAGGAACAGGCGGAGATAGATAGATAGATAGATAGATAGATAGATAGATAGATAGATAGATAGATAGATTATTTATTATTAGAGAGAAGAGATTTTTATTGGCTAATTTTAACAATCAGACACGATAGAAAAAGCGAGTACTGATTGAGACAGACCTCCCCTGTGGAGGAGAATGCATTATTTTTCTTAATCGTTTCACCCCAAGCGTACCACCACTGATGCACAGGGGTTTACATAAGAGAGTAAAAGTTTAGGCAAAAGGAGAGTGAAGAGAAAGACGAACCAGTTGCAGCGGGTGTCAGAGGGTGTGTCAAAGAAAGCGCAAAAGAAGGCTGGAAACACAGGTGTGAAGACTGTTGCAAAGGTAGAGAGAAAAGATAGATAGATAGATAGATAGATAGATAGATAGATAGATAGATTATTTATTAGAGAGAAGAGATTTTTATTGGCTAATTTTAACAATCAGACACGATAGAAAAAGCGAGTACTGATTGAGACAGACCTCCCCTGTGGAGGAGAATGCATTATTTTTCTTAATCGTTTCACCCCAAGCAAGGGGTTTACATAAGAGAGTAAAAGTTTAGGCTAAAGGAGAGTGAAGAGAAAGACGAACCAGTTGCAGCGGGTGTCAGAGGAGGTTTCAGAGAAAGCGCAAGAGAAGGATGGAAACACGGTGTGAAGACTGTTGTGAAGGTAGAGAGAAGGGAAAAGAACAAGATACACGGGGTGATGTAGAAAGGACTGGAGTCAAGTGGATAAGAGATGGGAATTGACTTTGCATTTAAATTCCTGAATGTTATAGCTGTCAGGAAAGCAAGGATATGGAAGAGATTTCCACAGGCGGGAAGTGCGAGAAAAGAAGATGATGGAGTAGAATTGTCGGCTGCATTTGGTTGATTTAATTGTAAATGGGTGGGTCCTTGTTGTAAGTTTGGTTGCACGAGTAAATTCTTGTGGAGGGGGCACCAGTGACAAGTTAGTCGGAGCAGAAGCGATGAACATATTTGAAGAAGAGGGAAGCCCCATCCCGCTGGTGAGGATGTGGCTGGAGTCGAGAATACATTGAGAATAATCAGTATTTGTCTATACTTTTGAGATGATGCATTAGTTATATTATTCGAACAGTTATCCTCATCTTTATTGCTATGTTTACAACGTTTCGGCCGCTTCGGCCTTGTTCAGGTGCTAAGAATTTTGAATCTAACTCTTTATTTCGTTCACTGGGTTTATCATTATTATTCAAACGTCGTATACATAGCGATAAAAATGAGGGGAACAGTCCGAACAATGTTGGTTGGTTTGTTTTTATGGCAAATCAACACCTCGGCGGATCATTTATTGCCAACTAAATTTTATTTATTTATTGCTTTCAACAATTTTATTTATTTATTGCTTTATTTATTTATTTTCTTTCAACAATTTATCGTTGTTTTTTTTATATAAGTTTTGTGTCTAGTAATGCATTTTTCTTTTTGAGTATCAAGAATCATTGGGATTTGTTTTTTAAGCGCAGGATCCCCATGTCCTACCCTTGTTATTTAACCCATAACTGAAGGGAAGGGACGGATTAATACCTTTCCCAAGGGCACCAGTACTTAAGTGGATGCAGGGCATTCAACTGGAATTCGAACTCGGCTCACCGATTTTTCTTTCCGAGCTGATATCCACTGCACCACAGCGCAAATCCGTCACTATACGCTTACAGCGCCTGGTATTCCTAAGCGGTCACACATCTAAGTACTGACCAGGCTCAACGTTGATTAACTTCGGTGATTGAGCAAGAACCGGTATATTCAACATGATAGGCCATAAGTCTTCGGATGTAATGACTGATGGCCATGACTGGGTTCTACTGCTTATGTGATATAATGCAAAGTCCTGTTGTCAGACGAAGAGTCTTTCAGCAACCAACCTCTTCACCCAGGGTAGCACTAACATTCTCAAGGCACTCGATGTAGTCCTCCCTCTTGAGTCACAGGCCTTCTGGAAAGATGAATGGATGCATAAAGCCACCATCACGAGTAATCACTCCAAACAATTTCGTAACCATCATTAGTCTCATTCAAACCGTTCCGAATCCTATGCACTATCCTCAGATTGATACCCAAACACCGTTAAATGTTCGTATTAGAGTTTCTGAAGCTAATTCCATGTAGTGCAGAATGCCATTTCCAAATTTCTGGCGAAGTAAATTGCGCCATGTTGCTCTTTTACTGACAGACAGTGCCCAACTGACATTACGGGACTATATAGTCTACAATGTGCGATGTGGTGCAGTGGACATCGACTCGGAACGAGGACCTGGAGAGCCGAGTTCGAATTCTAGTTGAATTCCTTGCATTGTACTTGCGCGCTAATACCCTTGGAAAAGGTATTAATCTGGGTCTTCTATGGGTTAAATAACAGGACAGGTTGGGTTCTATAGCATTGGCTGGCAACCAGTCTATCGCAGAAAGTAATGGCAACCTACTGCGGGATAATTATCTGCCCGGTCAGTCATGTCTCTTTCGAGACTTTATCGTCCAAGCGTGTATCACGTACGGCAACTGACTGACTGATAGTCTACAAAATTAACAAAAACAACGCGCATAGAGGAAATGAACAATATATAATAGCGATAACTTACCCACCGTACCTTATATATATATATATATATATATATATATATATATATATATATATATAAACTTATTTATAAATGGAACTTTGTGTGTGAGTGCATGTGTGTGTCCGTTACCTATAGACTCCGAAACGGCTGAACCGATTTTCTTGAAAATTTACACAGTTGTACTATAAGCGTCTGCGAGTGTTCTTAACTAGGTTTTGTGTCGAGGTACCCCTGATAAATATGTAAAATCGATAATCAAAAAAATCGGGTTATGGAAGGAGTAGTCCGATTTTAATCAAATTTGATACACTCGTAGACAAAGACATAAGAAACGATATTCAGAAGTTTCAAGATTGCAGTTTTTACAATAGTGCAGAAAATCGATAATATATATATATAAAAGGCAAGAAGTTTGTGCGTGTGTCTGTTTATCTGCCTGTATGTATGTATTTTTTCAGCTCTTTTATTTTAGTTTTGCTTCGGGTTTGCATCGAAGTAGGTATAATTGTAGTTCTTAGTCTCAGCCATGGTACCATTTACTCAGAGGACTTATTTAGCCTTCAAAATTCAGTGTACGACGAAAAACACTTATTTGATATCGATAGCAGGAAATCAAAATTTGACTGATATCCATTCATTTTTCTTTCAGTCTACGGTTTCGCTTTAACTTGAAACAACGATTGCTTTTTAGTTTTTCGTACCAACGTCCAAAGAGTCTGAGCTACAGGACCATGGATTAGTTTTAAAGCTTTCATTAAGTGCTGTAAACGTAAGGACCAAAAATATTCCACGAGTCCTCCAGGTCTGGGGGTTGGGTGCACTGCTAACAACCCTGACCCGTAAAAAAATGGTTTGTTAAAGCAACAAACAGTTGCTGCCCTATGCACCATCTGGTTGAGGATGATGGTATAATGACGATAATTTACCCATTGTACCTTATATATATATATATATATATATATATATATATATATATATAAGGAGCAATGTGTAACTTTTTGCCATATATTTTTTATAAAATGTAGTTAAACACACACACAAATATATATATATTATCATATATGTATATATATTATAATATATATATATATATATATATATATATATATATATATATGAAATATATTGTCATATATATATATCATAAAATTTAGTGTTAAGTTATGTTTTATTCTATGGATTAAATATCGGAGATGGAGCGTATGTAAAAATAAAAGTGAACATTGAAGTCAACTTCCAAAGGAGAGAGTCAGTTACATTCTAAACGAATTACAATTATTATAAAATTAATTGAAATGATTTTATCAGCATTTTTATCAAACATTGAGTGGGTATTTTGTTTTTTAAATTCTCAGAACACTTGTCTTAGATGAATAGGCGAGAGAAATATTCGAATTATTTTAATTTATTCTTCATTTCTTGTTCAAATATTCGAAATCCGGTAAACCGAGTTACAGATATTCGAGAAAAAACTGTATCATGGACATCAGAATTGAATGAAAGCTTCGTTGGAAATTCCCGGAAGGTTAACAATTGAAAAAAATATCTGAAGGCGACAGGTGAACGCAGTGGCCGAAGCTTGATGTATAAGTTTCCCGATATTGTCAAGGACTTGAGGACGATTTGAAAATGAAGGTGACAGTGGTACCAGTTTTAGAATTGTACCAAATGATAATTTAAGTACTAAATATTAAGTAGTTAATTATACTAAACAGGCAATACACATAAATTGAAATAATAATAATAATAATAATAATAATAATAATAATAATAATAATAATAATAATAATAAATGGTGATGTTGATGGTAAGAATAAGAGGAAGGAGATATAGAACCGAGAAAACATTATTAAGATATCAAACGGGGAATCTGTAATGTGATCGATCCCGACTCGGCAGCTCGGATACAGTCGCTTTCTCACCGACACAGTGTGGCTTCCCTGTGTCTCTTCTACAAATACTTTCACGACTTCTGCTCCGATGAACTTAGCTCACTGGTACCCCCTATATATGAATTTCCTCGAGCTACAAGATTAGCAACTAGGCCCAATCCTTTTACTGTGAAACCGATAAATTGTAAACGCAAATTCTACTCCAGTAGCTTCTTTTCTCGCACTTCCCGACTGTAGAATTCCCGTCCGCATACTTGCTTTCCTGACAGCTATAATCACCAAGAATTTAAATGTAATGTCAATAGTCATTTCCTGTCTCACTAACTTATATCCTCCCTCTCTCTCACTCTCTCTCATGATTTTTTCTCCGTCTACCCCACTCTCATCAGTATTATCTTCCTTCTCATACTCTCTTCCTGACACCCCCTGTAACCTGTCACTCTTTCTCATAATATTCCTCCTATGTAACCCCTTGCACAACAGTGGCAGTAAAGTGCCTTGCTTGGGGTCACACGATTATGAAAAAAACAAAAAACAAACTAAGCATCCTTCAAAATCTGATTTTTGTTTTAATCATATCACCCCGAGCAAGGCGGTAACACCACTGACGTGCAGGGGGTTACGTAAGAGTGAAAAGATTTGAAAAGAGAAAGCCGGAAACCACATCCTAAACAGGAAACAAGGGATAAGCCTCTTCACCCGTTCAATAGACGTGAGTGGAGTGTAAACCAGGCGATAGTTTAGTCTATCTTAAATTAATATAAATAAACATTTTTGTAACATAAATATTAACAAAATAGCCAATCAATACAGCAATAATACAGCAATAAAGTAACAGTTGACTTGAGGTAAAAAAAATGCATAACTAATCAGTATATTAATAACAATTTAAATATATATGAAGTGCTTTAACTGTGGACCTGCTAAGTGGAACTAGAATCCAAAGGGGCAGTAGTATAGCGGAAGATGCCTTCCGAAAACTAAACAAAATATTAAGAAACAGGAATATTCCGTTAGAAGTAAAGAAGAGCGTACTGAACTGTCACGTATAATTGACCCTGCTATATGTAAGTGAATGCCGGACAATCTCTTCATAGATGAGGGAAAAAATTGAAACCATAGAAATGTGGCTTCACCGATGGATGCTGAGGATACCATGGGCCGAACATATGAGCAACGACGAAGTTTCAGAGAAAGTGTAAACAAAAAAGAAACAATTAAACAATGTAAGGAGCAAAAATAAAAAGGTTTTAATTCATAATTGTCAAAGTAATATTGCAGGCGAAAGAAAGAAGAAAGAATGAAAGAAAGAAAGAAAGAAAGAAAATAAAAATGAATGAAAGAAAGAAAGAAAGAATGAAAGAAAGAAAGAATGAAAGAATGAAAGAAAGAAAGAAAGAAAGAATGAAGGAAAGAATGAATGAAAGAAAGAAAGAATGAAAGAAAGAAAGAAAGAAAGAAAGAATGAAAGAAAGAAAGAAAGAATGAATGAAAGAAAGAAAGAAAGAAAGAAAGAGTGAATGAAAGAAAGAAAGAAAGAAAGAAAGAAAGAAAGAAAGAAAGAAAGAAAGGGGCAAACGTAAAGTGGGATCTATATCAATCTGTTCTAAGAATTTGAGTAAGTATTTTTTCTATTAGAGCAAGTGGTCATTAAATCACTTTGTTATTAAGCAAATTAAAATTCTTGAAATGGTTTAAGATTACAAGTTTTTCTAAAAGGCATAGATTACACTTATCTCCTTTTCCATTATAAGATTTGGATTTAGCTACGATATTTCAGGTAATAATTGGGTTTTTGTTGTTTTTTAATTTCTAATAATGTATGAATAAAGCAGTATTTTGCTGTGTTTACTGTTGTTTAAAGACAACATGTGTTTGTTAAATCTAACCTTCCAACTGTTAGAAATGCTTGCACAGTAAAATTTAACATCATTATCATTCGAATGAATCCGAACTTTATAAATAATACTTTCGGACATACACTGACCATTCTATGAGCAAGTTTTATTTTTTTGACAGTTGCAATTGTTTTTAGATGGGTCATTTTTGCTATTATTTGGGGAAGGATGTTGTTTATGTGGAGGAAATATTTATTTGATAACATAGCATTATATCGTGAACTATATTTATCTGTTTTTAACGCAACTATAACTAACTTTAACATTGTTTTTGTTGATGTTTTTTAGTGTGGGTGAATAAACAAATGTACGTTGTGGTCCAATGGATATCGACTCGGAACGAGAAATCGGAGTGCCGAGTTCGAATTCCAGTTGAATTCGTTGCAATCATATACGCACAAATATTCTTGGGAAAGGTATTAATCCGTCTCTCCTCTCCAGCTATGGGTCAAATAACAGGACAGATTGGGTTCTATAGCCTTGGTTGGCAACCAGTCTACCGCAGAAAGCAATGGCAATCTACTGAGGGATAATCTTCTGCCCAGTCAGTCATGTCTGTTTCGAGACATGATCGCCCAAGCGTGTATCACGTATGACACTTGACTGACTGACTGAATAAACAAAAAAGAAACATATACTTAACATCGGAAAGAGACAGTTGAATTTTTTAGGATAAATAATGAAGAAAGTCGGCTTGGATACTCACAGAAGAGATTAAAGGCAAGACAGACAGCGGAAAATAATGCATAACCTACCTAGTGAGCTTGAGTAAATGGATGTCAGAACAGGATAAAGCAGGGAATAAACGAGACATCATTTATTACGAGCTACAAAGAACAAGTCATTGTGTTGAGCTATGCACGTCTATGACTTAAAGAAATATATTAATAAGTAATAGAATATGTATAGTAAAAATAATAATAATGAAGTAATAATTATAAAATAATAATAATAAATAATAGTAATAATAATAATGAAGTGATAATAATAATGAAATAATAAAAATGAAATAATGATAACAAAAATAATGAAATAATAATAATAATGGAATAAAAATAATGAATAATAATAATAACAATAATGCAGGTTCTGTGATAAACACCAAAAACAATAGCCCATCTAATCTCAGTATGTTCTTTAGTTGCCCCAAATGAATATAAAAATCATCACGATAGAATGGTGCAATATTTACACTGGACAGTGTCTAAACACTATGGAAAATATGTAAACAAACACTGGTATGAACATCACCCAGCACCGATTACAGAAATAGAAGATGTCACCATTCTATGGGATTACACCATCTACACAGACAGAAAAATTAAAGCAAATAGGCCGGACATTGTTGTAAAAAACCAGAAAGAAAAAACTTGCCTATTAATTGATATTGCTTGTCCAGCAGATTGTAACATAGCAACCAAGGAATTCGAAAAATGTCGAAATATAAAGACCTGGAAATTTTTATAGAAAAAATGTGGAAATCGTAAATAAGAATCGTGCCAATGATAGTAGGTGCACTTGGAATGATAAAAAATGGGACAAAGCAACACATTGAAAGAATCCCTGGAACCCCCAGCTTAAGAGATATAAAAAAAAATGTTTTGTTAAGTAAACCCACACACTATGGAGAACTTTGTCTATGTAACGCTAGGGATGTTAGGGGAAATAGAAAAAACAAAAAATGGAGCCATAACAACACACCACAACCTGCCTTACGTCTTTCCGCAGACATGGTAGGTAGTGCGACCATAGCAGAAATGGAATTATGATGAAAAGTGACATAATAACAAAATGAAATAATAATAATAATAATAGTGAAATAATAATAATAATGAAATATTAATAATAAACTAAATGATTGACATAAATTTCTAATATTTTTCAATAGTTAAGAGAAGAACACGATTTAATTTAAAAAGAAGACAAAACTAAGTGTTTGACAATGTCAAACAATATTTTAAAAGACTGTCTTCTTCAAGGTAAACTTAAACAGTCTTTTAAGTATAAAATATGCAAAAATCATATGTCTTTTTGCAAAGGTTGCTTGTCTTGTAATGAAAAAAAACCGGCTGTATTGGTTATGAACACAAATAAAATGCTATCGTGAATATATGCAACAGAAACGTGATTAATATGACGATGATATTTGTGCTTCTTGAAATTTTCCGTTATTATGTTAGTTGCTATAATTTTTTACATATTGTCAAACATTGTGATTTATTTTTTCATAAATAGCATGCTAATAAATATAATAGTAATAATAATAAAAATGAAAAATAGCAATGATAATAATAATAAAAATGACATCATAAAAATCATAATGAAATAATAGTAGAGATAACATTAATAATAATAACATAATAATAATAAAAAAATTATGATAATAATTATAATAACAATAATAATGACATAATAAAAATAATGAAATAATAGTAATTATGATAATAATGACATAATAACAATAATAATAATAAAATAATAATAATGATAATAATAACAATAATGACATAATATGAATATTAATATTATTAAAATTGATGAAATAATAGTATTGATAATAATAATAATGACATAATAATAAGAAAATATTAGAAATTATAATAATAATAATGAAATAATAGCAATGATAATAATAGTAATAATGACATAATATAAATAATGAAATAATAGTAATGTTTATAATAATAATAATAATAATAATAATAATAATAATAATAATAATAATAATAATAACTTGAACAGATGAAACAGCGCTGGCAAGACAAACCTCTGCATCGCCAATATCCAGAACGTGCAATAAATCCAATGTTTACAAAGTTAATATTCATCGATGGTTACGTGCATCTGGATTAAAGTCTGAAACTGAAGGCTTTATTCTTGCTGCACAAGACCAAAGTCTTTTCACTAGAAAGTTTCAGGCAAATATTATGCATAATAATATGGATCCAAAATGCAGGTTTTGTGATAAACACCAAGAAACAATAGACCACCTAATTTCAGGCTGTTCTGTGCTTGGTCCAAATGAATATAAAAATTGCCACGATAGAGTTGGGCAATATTTACATTGGACAATGTGCAAACATTATGGAAAATCTGTAAACAAACACTGGTATGAACATCACCCAGCACCGGTTACAGAAATAGAAGATGTCACCATTCTATGGGATTACACCATCTACACAGACAGAAAAATTGAAGCAAACAGGCCAGACATTATTGTTAAAATCAGAAGAAGAAAACTTGTCTATTAATTGATATGGCTTGTCCAGCGGAGTGTAACATAGCAATCAAGGAATTTGAAAAACTGTCAAAATATAAAAACCTGGAAATTGAAATAGGAAAAATGTGGAAATTGAAAACAAGAGTTGTGCCAGTGATAGTAGGTGCACTTGGAATGATAAAAAAATAGAACCAAACAACACATTGAAAAAATCTCTGGAAACCCCAGCTTAAGAGATATACAAAAAATTGTCTTATTAAGTACAGCCCACACACTAAGGAAAACTTTATCTATGTAATGCTAGGGATGATAGGGAAGATAGAAAAACATGAAAAGGAGCCATAACAACACGCCACGACCTGCCTTAGGTCTCCCCGCAGACTTGGTTGGTAGTGAGACCAAAGCAGAAATCGAAATATGATGAAAAAAAATGACATAATAATAATAATAACATAATAGGAATAATAATGAAATAATAGTAATTATAATAATTATAATTACGACATAATAATAATAATAATAATAATAATAATAATAATAATAATAATAATAATAAGAAGAATAAACAGGATTTTTTCTTTAGATATTAGGGAATTTTTTTTTTTTTTTTTTTTTTAACGAAATTCTGCTTTATTTTAATTTATCTGTTTGTTCTTTAAATTGACCTAAATAAAATCATCCGTATTATATTTCCTTTAGCTGTCGATATTTCGTGTAAATTATTTATTTTTTTTTTTTTTAACTATTATAAATTTCTTAAAAACAAAACAAAACAAGAAAATAAATTAAATCCGATGAAAAACAATTTATATGGTATTATTTTATGGAAAGTCTACGTATTTTTTTGATAAATTTATTTTTATTTATTTATTGTTTTAATTTACTTATTTAATTTATCTTATTATGATAATCCAATATTGACCAACGACTTTGTTGAAAAAATGAAAGATAAAGTGGACGAACAAATTATTACATTTTTTTTTTTTTTTTCAACAAACGTCTCTCTATTTGAATTTTTCCTTTTCTCAATATGAAATTTTGTTTTAATATAAACAGGATTTTTTTTTTTCTTAAGATATTATAATTTTTTTTTTTTTTTTTTTTTTTTAAACAAACTACTCTAGTAATATTGATGTTTTGTTTCGCTGAGCCGTCTTTCTCCTTGAATTCCAATCGCGTCTATGTCAGATGTTGCTTGGCAGCCCATTTAGGAGAAGGAAAACTCCGAACAACAACCCGCAACTCAAGGTGTTAATCGTGCCGAGGAGTGAATGGCTACTGCGTTATGAGGTCACAAACGATTCCCTACAGGCTTCGGGACCCTGTTTGTAAAAGACCGTTACCCAACGTGCCGGGCAACTTTGGGTGGACTTTTGGACCCGTGCGTCACTCGTGGGAAAAACATGAAAAACACAAATAGAAATAAAAAGTCCAGTATGGCTCTTCCAGTGGATAAACAGGGAGCCCGTCCTTCAGGAGGGAACCTACCTGAGGTCGAAAAATCTGCCATAGGAACAAACTCCTACACAAAGAATGTATCTTCAGGTCCCCACAACCAGGATAATCCTAATGATGGTCCTGAAAATTCACCAGCTAGATCTACAACCGTATATTTAAAGAAAGAAAAAATAAAATGGTCTCGTGAGGAGTACAAAGTCGTTATGACTGCATTTCATGAAGCGTTACTCAAACCTCAAAAAAACATGACTCGCCAAACATATGACATTTGGCGTGAAAAAGTTGGTCAAACAAATAGAAAGTATATTGACGAAAATAAATTGGCCAATGTACGTAGGTACATTATTCGTAATAACCGACTGTCAGAGGCTGAGATTCACGAAATTAAAAGAATTGTAACAAGAAGAGTCGAATCAACAAAATATGAAAAGGAACCGGAACCAGAAATAAAAAGTAATAACATCAAACAAATCACAGGTCATAATGTAGAAACCGTGAAACACGCAAATCACTGCGAAGATAATGATGTAAGTCTAAAAGTGCTGGAAAGGTACGATCTGAGTCTGAGTCAGTTAAAAGACAAAAATAAAATTAGTTCAGAACACATCGAAGATAATTATTTGACGGAAAATAACAATATACAGGAAGCCAAGATAGAAATAAAAAACCAGCTAAGTCAAATACAAAGTATTACAATGGAGGAACGTGAACAGCTCCCAAAATTCCAACCAACAAAACAAAACCTCCGAACTATTAAATTGTACAATGCAGCACCGAAATCAATACTGGATGAAGACCCGAATACAAATCTTAACGAAGTAATATATGCATCAGCAACAGCAGCAACAAAAAAATTAAACATCAAAATAAAAACAAGGCAGTCTCGTAGACGTGAAGTTCCACCTTGGAAAAGAAAAATAGAAAAAGAAATAGAACAACTTAGAAGTGAATTATCAATATTGGATGAACTGAGTAGAGAAATAAATGTAAGAACTAGGAAAAGCAGAAGAGCCGTAAAAAAATATAACATCAAGAATGAAAATGACGTCTTATCAAATAAAGAAAAAATAAAGCAAAAAATCCAACTGAAGGCTCAAAGAATAAGACGCTATGAAAAAAGAGCAAAATTTTACAGACAAAACAAGATCTTTCAGACTGATACAAAGAGATTTTACAGGGAAATAGGTAAAAAAAGAATTGAAGTGACAGTACCCCCCAGAATGGAAGAAGTCACACAGTTCTGGGAAAAGATATGGGCTTGCCCTAAAGAACCTAGCAAGGAAGTACATTGGATTACGCAGGAGATAGAACGAATGAAGAATAAACCCGAACAGACATGGTATGGAATTACAGAAGATGATATTAAATTTGCACTAAAAAAAGCACACAATTGGAAAACTCCAGGTATAGATAAAATTCCTAACTTTTGGCTATATTATTTAAATGCAGCACATAAAAAAATAGCCAAAGAACTCCAAGAAATGGTTGACGATCCCACTAAAATTCCTGCATGGATGACAAAAGGAATTACATTTCTTCTACCCAAGAATGGTGACACAAACAACCCGAAAAACTACAGACCAATTACATGTCTTCCGACAACATATAAACTACTAACATCTATTTTAACAAAACAAACATATTTATTCTTAGAAAGAAATGACATGATACCGCTTGAACAAAAAGGGTGCAAACGTGGCTGTTATGGCTGTAAAGACCAATTGCTAATTAACAAAATGATCCTGGAAAACTGCTACAAGACAAAGAAAAATCTTAGTACTGCCTGGATAGACTACCGAAAGGCATTCGATAGTGTGCCACATTCCTGGATTTTAAAGACTTTAAATATATACAAGATATCGCCCGTCATCATCAATTTCATCAAACAGTGCATGTCTATATGGAAAACAACCCTTTACCTCAATCATATAAATGGAACCTATAAGTCTGATGAAATAAACATCAAAAGAGGTATATTTCAAGGTGATTCTTTATCTCCCTTACTATTCTGCATATCATTAATAGCACTAACCAGTCAACTTAATAAGACAGAATGTGGTTATAAAATAGGCCAAAAGAAAATAAGTCATCTATTTTACATGGATGACTTAAAGTTATATGCTAAGAATGATAATGAGCTGGAAGGTCTTCTGCAAACTGTAAAATGCTTCAGCGAAGACATTGGAATGAAATTTAATTTGAATAAATGTGCTAAAGCTACAGTTTTACGTGGATCAATACAAGAAACATCCTCAATTAGCCTAGACCCTGCTGTAACAATAAAAGAATTGAAACCAGAAGAAGCTTATAAATACCTAGGTGTAAATGAGAGCGAAAACATTCACCATAAAAAAATGAAAGAAATAGTGCGTAAAGAGTACTATAGAAGGCTACGAATGATATTAAAAACTGAATTAAATTCACAGAATAGAGTTATGGCCATTAATAGCCTTGCAATCCCAGTTGTCCAATATAGCTTCAACATCTTAAACTGGACTCTAAACGACATCAGGCGAATGGATACTAAAACAAGAAAGCTTCTTTCTAAGCATAGGATGCATCACCCAAAGGCTGATGTAGAACGTCTATACATACCCCGTAAAGAAGGTGGAAGGGGTCTTATTCAGCTGGAATTGTCATACAAGACAACAACTATTGGCTTACTAACATACATAGAAACAACAAAGGATTGGATGATACAATTAGTAAGGCAACATGAAGAAAGAAAGAAAAAATATTCAATAATAAAAGAAGGCAGTAAATACAAACAAGAATTACAGTTAGTAGATTCTGTAGAAAAGCAAAACAGTAGCCAAGAACCAACTATTGCGGCAAAAAATATGAAAATGAAAGCCAAGGATAAAGCTCTTGAAAAGATGAAACAGCGCTGGCAAGACAAACCTCTGCATGGCCAATATCCAGTACGTGCCAATAAATCCAATGTTGACAAAGTTAATACTCATCGATGGTTACGTGCATCTGGATTAAAGTCTGAAACTGAAGGATTTATACTTGCAGCACAAGACCAAAGTCTTTTCACGAGAAACTTTCAGGTAAATATTATGCATAATAATATGGATCCAAAATGCAGGTTTTGTGATAAACACCAAGAAACAATAGACCACCTAATCTCAGGCTGTTCTGTGCTTGCCCCAAACGAATATAAAAATCGCCACGATAGAGTTGGGCAATATTTACATTGGGCAATGTGCAAACATTATGGAAAAGCTGTAAACAAACACTGGTATGAACATCATCCAGCACCGGTTACAGAAATAGAAGATGTAACCATTCTATGGGATTACACCATCTACACAGACAGAAAAATTGAAGCAAACAGGCCAGACATTATTGTTAAAAACCAGAAGGAGAAAACTTGTCTATTAATTGATATGGCTTGTCCAGCGGATTGTAACATAGCAATCAAGGAATTTGAAAAACTGTCAAAATATAAAGACCTGGAAATTGAAATAGAAAAAATGTGGAAACTGAAAACAAGAGTTGTGCCAGTGATAGTAGGTGCACTTGGAATGATGAAAAATGGAACAAAACAACACATTGAAAGAATCCCTGGAAACCCCAGCTTAAGAGATATACAAAAAATTGTATTATTAAGTACAGCCCACACACTAAGGAAAACGTTATCTATGTAATGCTGGGGATGATAGGGAGGATAGAAAAACATGAAATGGAGTCATAACAACACGCCACTACCTGCCTTAGGTCTCCCCGCAGACTTGGTTGGTAGTGAGACCAATGCAGAAATCGAAATATGATGAAAAATGACATAATAATAATAATAATAATAATTTTACATTGGGCAATATGCAAACATTATGGAAAAGCTGTAGGCAAACACTGGTATGAACATCACCCAGCACCGGTTACAGAAATAGAAGATGTAACCATTCTATGGGATTACACCATCTACACAGACAGAAAAATTGAAACAAAGAGGCCAGACATTATTGTTAAAAACCAGAAGGAGAAAACTTGTCTATTAATTGATATGGCTTGTCCAGCGGATTGTAACATAGCAATCAAGGAATTTGAAAAACTGTCAAAATATAAAGACCTGGAAATTGAAATAGGAAAAATGTGGAAATTGAAAACAAGAGTTGTGCCAGTGATAGTAGGTGCACTTGGAATGATAAAAAATGGAACAAAACAACACATTGAAAGAATCCCTGGAAACCCCAGCTTAAGAGATATACAAAAAATTGTTTTATTAAGTACAGCCCACACACTAAGGAAAACTTTATCTATGTAATGCTGGAGATGATAGGGAAGATAGAAAAACATGAAATGGAGCCATAACAACACGCCACTACCTGCCTTAGGTCTCCCCGCAGACTTGGTTGGTAGTGAGACCAAAGCAGAAATCGAAATATGATGAAAAATGACATAATAATAATAATAATATAATTATAGTAATGATAATAATAATATTAATAATAAAGTTATAATAATAAAGAAATCATAGTAATGATAATAACTATAATAATGACATAATAATAATAATTATAATAATAATAGTAATAATAATAATGAAATAATAGTAATAATAATAATAACAATAATAATAATGATGAAATAATAGTAATGATAAAAACAAAGAGCAACAAAAGAAAGTACTGTGACAAAAATAACAAAGATTTATGAAAGAAATGTGAAAGAAAACTTCTGCATTTTTAAAAAGTTTGAAACTGAAACGACGAAATAATAAATGTGTAATATTAATATTAATATTAATATTAATATTAATAACCACAGACGAAATAATAACAGAATTTATTGTAGTATTAGAAAAAACATTTACCATTAATTTACTATAATTGCATATGGTTAATAATAATAACATATGTATGTAATAGTAATAGTAATAGTAGGTGCACTTGGAATGGTAAAACATGGAACAAAGCAACACATTGAAAGAATCTCTGGAAATCCAAGCTTAAGAGATATAAAAAAAATTGTCTTGTTACGTACAGCCCACACACTAAGGAGAATTTTGTCTGTGTAACGCTGGGGATGTTAGAGGAGATAGAAAAAACATGAAATGGAGCCATAACAACACACCACGACCTGCCTTAGGTCTTCCCGCAGACTTGGTAGGTAGTGAGACCATAGTAGAAATCGAATTATGATGAAAAATGACAACATAAAAAAAATAAAAAATAAAAATAATAATAATAATAATAATAATAATAATAATAATAATAATAATAATAATAATAATATCCCTGGTATGAACATCACCCAGCACCGGTTACAGAAATAGAAGTTGTCGCCATTCTATGGGATTACATTATCTACACAGACAGAAAAAATTAAGCATATAGGCCGGACCAAACAGAAAAAACTTGCCTATTAATTGTTATGGCTTGTCCAGCGGATTGTAACACTGCAACCAAGGAATTCGAAAAACTGTCAAAATATAAAGAAAATATGTGGAAATTTAAAACAAAAATAATACCATTGATAGCAGGTGCGCTTGGAATTATAAAAAAAGTAACAAAACAACACATTGAAAGAATCCCTGAAAACTCCAGCTTAAGAGATATACAAAAAATGTTTTGTTAAGTACAGCCCACACACTAAGGAGAACTTTGCCCATGTAACGCGAGGGATGTTATAGGAGATAGAAAAAAATAAATTTAGCCATAACAACACACCACAACCTGCCTTAGGTCTTTTCGCAGACTCGGTAGGTAATGTGACCATAGCAGAAATCGAATTATGATGAAAATGGCATAATAATAAAAATGATGACGCGGGGATACTGAGGAAGGTGCCGCAAATGTAAGGAGACATCTGGTGTGAACAGGCAAATTAACGAAAACAATAATAATAAAATAATAATGCTATTCCCTAAATCCGTATCTGACTGACCAATCATCAGAATCTTTCAGATGGGTTAAATAAATCTGAGAAATGAATTAATGATTATACGGTGTTATTGTTCTCGGTTGGGACAAGAAATTTCACTCACATTCCGTAATAGTAATAATAATGATCAGTCTGTTAAGTGCCATACGTGATACACACTATAGGCGATCATGTCTGTTTCGAGACATGACTGGCTGGGCAGAAGATTATCCGGCATTAGGTTGCCATTGCTTTCTGTGGTAGACTGGTTGCCAACCAAGGCTATAGAACCCAATCTGTCCTATTAATTAACACATAACTGGAGAGAAGGGACAGATTAATACCTTTCCCAAGGGTATTTGTATGTAAGTGAATGCAAGGAATTCAACTGTAATTCGAACAAAATCTAATTACTCTGATCTTAAACATATTACTTACTTATAGTTTAATATATCTAAAGAAGGTATTTTTTAAAACGGAAGTAGGTATTTATTCAAGGTATTGAAAGATTGATAGCTGGACTAATTTTAACCCAGTCTGTCCTATTGTTTAACCCATAACTGGAGGAAGAGACGGATTAATACCTTTCCCATTGGTATTTGTGCGTAAGTGAATGCAAAGAATTCAACTGGAATTCGAACTCCTCACCCTGATCTCTGATACCAATCCTAATATTACTACTATTAATGAATGTCCTGATGTTACACTAGTCATGGCTCACATGGTTTCCTATCTTAATTGAGTTGAGGCGTTAACATGCAAACATTTTATTTGGTGAATGAGGATAAATAACTTGTTCAGTCTCACACTTTTGCTTATTGGTTGTCTGATTTCAACCAGTTGTGTATGTCTCCTCGGGTTTGGCATACCGTGAGTCTGTTTCTGAGCGGGTGCAGTGGAGAAGCATCATGGACGCGGTTTTTGGTTTTATGTGCGTGGTGGTCCAGTGGATATCGGCTCGGAACAAGAAATCGGAGAGCCGTGTTCGAATTCCAGCTGAATTCATTGCATTCACTTACGCGCAAATACCCTTGGGAAATGTATTAATCCGTCTCTTCCTTCCAGTTATGGGTTAAATAACAGGACTGATTGGGTTCTATAGCCTTGGCTGGCAACCAGTCTACCGCAGAAAGCAATGGCAACTTACTGTGGGATAATCTTCTGCCCAGTCAGTCATGTCTCTTTCGAGACCTGATCGCCCAAGCGTGTTTCACGTATGGCACTTAACTGACTGACTGACATTTGAAGGATGGTGTAGCTAAGGCGACTTGGGTGTCGCATCTCGATACTCAGGGACAACTTAATTCGGAGACCGTTTAAACAAACAAGGTTAACCAACTTGAAAATATTTCTGAGTTAGTCAGTCAGTTAAGTGCCATACGTGATACACGCTTGGGCGATCATGTCTCGAAAGAGACATGACTGACTTATCGCCTCATTCATTATCTCCATATTTTTAAAAGTTTTGTTATTGAAACTAAGCAACACTGAAAACTAATTGTAAACCTGACATTTTTTCCGTCCTAATGCCAAATTGGATATCAGTTTAGAATGAGAAAGCGGAGAGTTCTTGTATTTACTTGATTATCATGCAGCCATCTTTTATCATTTCTTCGACATCCCCTGTTTTTTTTTTCTCTCTCTGTAACTCCTTGTGCACTAGTGGCGGTCTTGCCTTGCTTGAGGTGAAATGATTATAGAAAATAAATAAATAAATAAAATACACAAAGAATCACCATATTATGTACGTTTCAATTGTATCTCTGTTAAGTGACCTATCTCCATAGGAATGGACTCTTCCTCCTTCAATAAATCCTAACCTGCGTAACTTCTGGAGAGACAGTCGTGACGCAGTCGAGAGGCAGTCGTGACGCAGTCGTGAGGATGTCGAGAGGCAGTCGTGAGGATGTCGAGAGGCAGTCTTGACGCAGTCGTGAGGATGTCGAGAGGCAGTCTTGACGCAGTCGTGAGGATGTCGAGAGGCAGTCGTGACGCAGTCGTGAGGATGTCGAGAGGCAGTCGTGACGCAGTCGTGAGGATGTCGAGACGCAGTGCAACTAGACAGTTTGGACATACACTTCTATTTGCTGACTAATAACACTCTCATTTTGAATATATGTTCTGCTATTCTAATACACTATATCAACCTACCTTCTTGTTTTCGTGTCTTTCTTCCTGGCCCTAACAGGCCACAACAATCACATTCACGCTTTTCATTCGTTTTGACGCGTTGATTAACAGTACAGCCGCTTTTTTAAAGACAAGCGACATTTGTATAAAGACTTTTTTAAAAGATTTTTCATATTTGTACACTTGTATACAGTACCGAGAATATCATGGACCGAACATATGAACAACGACGAGGCTTTGGAGAGGATGGAAACAAAAAGGATACTTATACTGAAGTTTCTGGGACACGTAATGATGAAAGAGGGCTTGGAAAATATGATGCACACAGGACGGAGAGAGAAAGAGAAACGTGGAAAAGTAACACGTGATATACTTGATGATCTTCAGCAAGTGGATGGCAGAGAAAAGTTGTAGAGCGCTACAAGGGATAGGGGCTTGTCGAGGGCCATGATCGCTTATGTCCCGAAGGAACACGGCACATAGTAAAAGAAGAAGAAACAATTCTTAAATATAACTTGAAGAAGACAGACATACTGTCGAAATATTGTCATTGTTTTTTCTTTGCTTTTTCTTCTCTTTATTACGTCTTAATTCATTAAATTTAGGAGATTCCTCAATTTGTAGAGGCGAATCCAACGTGTGGCACCTTCGGAAATTGCCTGAAAACCATACAACGTGTTGATCCACGCCTTGTGTGTGAAACTGGGGAGACGTCTCTTTGAGAAGCCGTCGATGGTTGGGCTAGCTCGAAGTCACAAGTCATCGTGACCGAGTATTTGAGTGTCCTGGTTTTGTTCATGCTAGAAAACGCACTCTGTCCCTAAAACTGTAGCTAAGGTCCGCTAATCACAGTCGCAGTATAAACCATAGGTGGGCTATGTGGGTGTTGAACACACACAAGTATACCTGATCAGGCATCTACGATGGGGATTAGCTAGCCGCCCCTTAGACGGTTATACTTGAATACGAGTGGCTAGTCCTTATCTATCTATCTATCTATCTATCTATCTATCTATCTATCGTTAATATTAATATTACTAATACTACTACGACTACTATTACTACTTCTTCTGCTACTAATAATAATAGAAATAAAAAGTAGTAGTAGTAGTAGTAACATTGTGGATATGTGTTGTGGTGCAGCGGATATCGACCCGGAACGAGAAATCGGGGATCCGAGTTCGAATTACAGTTGAATATCTTGCAGACACTTACGCACAAACAACTTTCGAAAAGGTATTAATCCGTCTCTTCCCTTCAGTTATGGGTTAAATAACGGGACAGACTGGGTTCTATAGGCTTGGCTGGCAACCTGTTTACCGCAGAAAATAATGGCAACCTACTGCGGGATAATCATCAGCCATGCGTGTATCACGTATGGTATTCACTATAAGCGTCTGCGAGTGTTCTTAGATAGGTTTTGTGTCGAGGTACCCCCGATAAATATCGAAAATCGATAATCGAAAAAATCGGGTTATAGAAGAAGTGGTCTGATTTTAATCAAATTTGATACATTCATAGACAAAGACACAAGAAACGATATTCAGAAGTTTCAAGGTTGCAGTTCTTACAATAGTGCAGAAAATCGATAATATATATATATATATCATATATAAAAGGCAAGATGTTTGTGTATGTGTCTGTTTATCTGCCTGTATGTCTGTATTTTTTCAGCCCTTTTATTTTACTTTTTTCTTCGGGTTTGGCTCTAAATAGGTATAATTGTAGTTCTTAGTCTCAGCCATGATACCATTTACTCAGAGGACTTATTTAGCCTTCATAATTCACTTTTAGGAGGAAAAAAAAAACTTATTTGATATCGATAACAAGAAATAAAAATTTGACTTAAATCCATTCATTTTTCTTTCAGTCTACGGTTTCGCTTTAACTGGAAACAACTATTGCATTTTAGTGTTTCGTGCCAACGTCCAAAGAGTCTGAGCTACAGGACCATGGATTAGTTTTAAAGCTTTCATTACACCCGAGCAACGCCGGGCTATACTGCTAGTATATATATATATATATATATATATATATATATATATGTATGTATGTATGTATGTATGTGTGTGTGTGTGTGTGTGTGTGTGTGTGCGATTGTTAAATTGTCGCAATTATTTTATTATTTCAAATATTCTTTAGGCTGACTCTGAGCTGCAGGATCATGGATTAGTTTTAAAGCTTTCATTACACCCGAGCAACTCCGGGCTATACTGCTAGTCAAATAAAAACTAAACTTCTATTTAAAAGTTTCTTACTTGGCCATTCGAAGACGTTGGATCCATCTATCCCGAAAAGAGTTGCACATCGAACAGCATATTTATTTCACATTTACGTGTAACTAACTTATTTTGGTTTTTCTCAAATCCATCTGATTGGATTAGCTTTTGTCGTTTTGTCAAGTAGCGTCTGTTCTGCTATGTATTTAAATTACATCTGAGAAAAACCTAACATTCTCAGTCGTTGTTTTGACCAGAGGAAGGTAAGACTACGAAATCGTCCCACCGCAAAGACAAAGACTTTTTTTTACAAGTATCTTCTTCTCCTATGTACCCTGTCCCTTCAGGACGTAGGAGATCATGGCTTTCCACGTCTTCCTATCCCTGCTGGCTCTTAGCACGCTTTCTCCTTTTAAACCACGCAAGCCCCATTCTGTCATCTACCTGATCAGGCCCTTCAAATATGTTATCCGCTGCTTTCCTCTGTCTCATTTTCCCTCTATCTGGCCTGTTAGTATCAGGTTCTCCAACCCCTCCTTCCTCATTGCAGGAACTTCAGTTGTCTCTTCCTGATGCTCACTATTAATTTTCTTTTCGTTTGCCATTCTTTCTAACACCTCATCGTTGCTCACATGTTCGGTCCATGATATCCGCGGCATCCTTTTGTAGAACCATATTTCCGCTGCTTTAAGTTTTTCCTTCATCTTCGATTATATTGTCCAACATTCACTGCCGTATTGAAGAACTGACATCACATAGTAATCTAGCACTCTCTTCTTTGTTTCTACTGAAATTTTCCTGTGTCTTAGTACTTTACTCAGCTTCTGGAACTCGTCCTTTGCTATGCCAATTCGCTATTGGATCTCTGTGTCGCACTTTCCGTCTTCGGTTAAAACACTTTCTAGGTATTTAAATTTTTGTACTTGCTTGATTTTAGTATCCCCCACCTGTATTTGTTCTTTTGGGGTGCTCTTTTAACTGATGACCATACATTCAGTTTTCTTGCAGTTTATTTGTAGTCCTTTTTTGTCACTCTCTTCAACTGCCTTCTGTAGAAGGTCTTGTAGTTTCATTTCCCTGTCTGTATCCAATTTTGAGACATAAATTGAAGAAGACAGACATACTGTCGAAATATTGTTTCACATTCTCACACAATGTTTATTTTTTTATTTTTTATATCACGCTCCTTTCTTGAGTGTTGAAAAATATTGAAAGTCTTACGTCAATCATCATCATCGTAATCATCATCATTGTTATTCTATTTATCTTGTCATTTTTCATCATAATTCGATTTCTACTATGGTCTCACTACCTACCAAGTCTGTGGTAAGACTTAAAGTAGGTCGTAGTGTGTTGTTATGGCTCCATTTAATGGTTTTTCTATCTCCTCTAACATCCCTAGCGTTACATAGACAAAGTTCTCCTTAGTGTGTGGGCTGTACCTAAGAAGAAAATGTTTTGTATATCTCGCAAGCTGGGGTTTCCAGGCATTCTTTCAATGTGTTGCTTTGTTCCATTTTTTACCATTCCAAGTGCACCTACTATCACTGGCACGATTCTTGTTTTCAATTTCCACATTTTTTCTATTTCAATTTCCAGGTTTTTATATTTTGACAGTTTTTCGAATTCCTTGGTTGCTATGTTACAATCCGCTGGACAAGCCATATCAATTAATAGGCAAGTTTTACTTTCTGGTTTTTAACAACAATGTCCGGCCTATTTCCTTAAATTTTTCTGTTTATGTAGATGGTGTAATCCCATAGAATGGTTACATCTTCTATTTCTGTAACCGGTGCTGGGTGATGTTCATACCAGTGTTTGTTTACAGATTTTCCATTATGTTTGTACATTGTCCAATATAAATATTGCACCACTCTATCGTGATGATTTTTATATTCATTTGGGACAAGGACAGAACATCCTGAGATTAGATGGTCTATTGTTTCTTGGTATTTATCACAGAACCTACATTTTGGATCCACATTATTATGTATAATATTTGCCTGAAAGTTCCTAGTGAAGAGCAGCAAGAATAAAGCCTTCAGTTTCAGACTTTAATCCAGATGCACGTAGCCATCGATGAGCATTAACTTTGTCAACATTGGATTTATTAGCACGTTCTGGATATTGGCCATGCAGAGGTTTGTCTTGCCAGCGTTGTTTAGTCTGTTCAAGAACTTTATCTTTGGCTTTATTTTTCATATTTTTTGCCTCAATATTTGGTTCTTGACTTCTGTTTTGCTTTTCTACAGAATCTACTAACTGTAAATCTTGTATATTTACTACCTTCTTTCATTATTGAAAATATTTTCTTTCTGCTTTCATATTTTTTAACTAATTGCATCATCCTTTGTTGTTTCTATGTATGTTAGTAAGCCAATAGTTGTTGTCTTTGTATGACAATTCTAGCTGAATAAGACCTCTTCCACCTTCTTTACGGGGTATGTATAGACGATCTACATTAGCTTTTGAATAATGTATCTTATGCTTAGAAAGAAGCTTTCTTGTCTTACAAATACAATCGTCTGATGTCATTAAGAGTCGAGTTGAAGATGTTGAAACTATATTGGACCACTGGGATGGCAAGGTTATTAATGGCCGTAATTCTCTTCTGAGAATTCAATTCAAATTATTATTATTATTATGTCATTTTTCATCATATTTCGATTTCTGCTTTGGTCTCACTACCAACCAAGTCTGCGGGGAGACCTAAGGCAGGTAGTGGCGTGTTGTTATGGCTCCATTTCATGTTTTTCTATCTTCCCTATCATCCCCATCATTACATAGATAAAGTTTTCCTTAGTGTGTGGGCTGTACTTAATAAGACAATTTTTTGTATATCTCTTAAGCTGGGGTTTCCAGGCATTCTTTCAATGTGTTGCTTTGTTCCATTTTTTATCATTCCACGTGCACCTACTATCACTGGCACAACTCTTGTTTTCAATTTCCACATTTTTTCTATTTCAATTTCCAGGTCTTTATATTTTGACAGTTTTTCAAATTCCTTGATTGCTATGTTACAATCCGCTGGACAAGCCATATCAATTAATAGACAAGTTTTCTCCTTCTGGTTTTTAACAATAATGTCTGGCCTGTTTGCTTCAACTTTTCTGTCTGTGTAGATGGTGTAATCCCATAGAATGGTTACATCTTCTATTTCTGTAACCGGTGCTGGATGATGTTCATACCAGTGTTTGTTTACAGCTTTTCCATAATGTTTGCACATTGTCCAATGTAAATATTGCCCAACTCTATCGTGGCGATTTTTATATTCGTTTGGGGCAAGCACAGAACAGCCTGAGATTAGGTGGTCTATTGTTTCTTGGTGTTTATCACAAAACCTGCATTTTGGATTCATATTATTATGCATAATATTTGCCTGAAAGTTTCTCGTGAAAAGACTTTGGTCTTGTGCTGCAAGTATAAATCCTTCAGTTTCAGACTTTAATCCAGATGCACGTAACCATCGATGAGTATTAACTTTGTCAACATTGGATTTATTGGCGCGTACTGGATATTGGCCATGCAGAGGTTTGTCTTGCCAGCGCTGTTTCATCTTTTCAAGAGCTTTATCTTTGGCTTTCATTTTCATATTTTTTGCCGCAATAGTTGGTTCTTGGCTTGCATACTGCAACTTGATAGCTATAAAGTTTCGGTGTTTAATACACCATCATCAGACAGCCTGATGATGGTGTATATAAAATTATTTTTGCAACAATGAACTAACTTTGCCTGATGACGAATTAATAATCTCGAAACAGGAATTTCCATGTCATAATGTAAACTATATGAAGTATATATCGGTTTGGATGTAATTAAATATACTTAAGTGTATGCCCGTATATAAACACACCTATATATAAATATTTATCTGATTTTATACATATCATCCTACGTCTAAAGCACGACTTGGAATTTCATGCAGACCCAATTATCAGGTGTAAACTATAAACATTTTCTATTCACCTGATGATTGCGCATGCATGAAATTCCGAGTTATGCATTAAACATAGCATAATATATATATAAGTTGTCTGAACGGGATTTTAATTTGGTAAGCCGTATATGAAATTCAAGGTCCTCTAAAAAATTCGAGTAAAACATTTTGAATAATTATACATGATTAAAGAATATATATATATGTATTATATATATATACATATATATATATACATGTGTGTGTGTGTGTGTGTGTGTGTGTGTGTGCCTGTGTGTTCTTTGTGTGTAAAACTTCAGATATAACTAAAACATATCTGTAAATGAACAATATGAATAAGACTAAAGGAAAAATAATTTAGCCAACGAGTTTCGTTCCCGAGAGACTCACTCCAATTTAGAATTATACATTTCTATACGGAATACGATGGATAATATGTCGTCTAAACTACTCAAAAATGAAAATAAAACTGACGTATGTTACACTTATAACAAAAATGTTTTCTTCTTTCTTCTTTTTTATTTTTGGTATAGAAAAGGATGAGATACAGAGAAAACTAAGAAAATAATTTTGTAACAATAATGGATACATCAACGGGAATTCAGAAGTTTTAATCAACTAACGTTAAAATTGAAAGAAATCCTGTATTCCCACAAAATATAACTTTTTGTAAAATTTAATGTAGATCTCGATTCTGATTAGTTGAATTGAACACACACATAATTTTTTTCTGTCTTTCCACATCCATAAATAACAAACGTATTGTTTCTTATAATCAAATGAAAATTATTTTTACAACAATGGACTAACATTGCCTGATGACGAGTTAAAAAATTCGAAACATAGAAATGTCCGTGTCGCAATGTAAACTATCTTAATTTCAAATAAAGTAATTAATTATATATATATATATATATATATATATATATATATATATAACTGATGTATTTTATCTTAAATTTTATCTTTTAAGGGAGCGACCGTTATTTCTATTCGTTTTTTCAGGTTTTTGTGAATTTCATTCGTAAAAAATCCTTTGTAAAATAAAGACAGAAACTGATGATGGCTCGCCTGAAATAGGCCTATATTTCCGATTCACCATGAAATAACGTGTCTGCCTTAATTTTTCTTATATTTGCTCTATATGTATTTATATGCATATATGTTTAGAGCTCTCTTAGAGAGTTATCCTACCACTGTATGTACAGGATACTCCTTTGGATTCTTCTATACCCACACGGCATGCAGATATATATATATATATATAATGAGCCCTGTTTTAAATTAATGTTTTGAACGTTGCAATTTTATTATTCGTTCTTTTACACACACACACACACACACACACACACACACACACACACACACACACACACATATACATATATATATATATATATATATATATATATATATATATATATATATATATTTGTATGTGTGTGTGTGTGTGTGAATAAGGAACGAAGAAAATATTTGCAACATTCAAAATATAAATGTAAAACCGTAAAATAGAAATAGAGTAATTAATATTTATTATAAATTATACTTTAGAACATGTACAAATTCCAATCTACTACAAAATTGTACATTTTCTTTCGACATTGAAAGAGCACTGTCTCATCAGGTAGGTAGTAATGATAATAATAAACGTTATTTTTGAAAATAATATTTATGAAAATTCACTCCCTTTTATTTGCAAAATTGTTCATACGAATTAAAATAGATGATAGGAAAGATGAGAAAGCAAAAAGAGATTTTAAAAAAGGGGAAAGAGAAGGACACAGAGGAATTAAAAAAATAAAGAGAAAAACAAAAGAGAAACAAACAAACAAACAAGAGGAAAGAACCAATGAAAAACGACTCAAGGAGAAATAAAACCCAAATTTAGGTTGAAAATTAAGTATAAGCATATAGACATCGGTCACGCGACGTCTGCGCTTGATAAAGAGGAAAACAGTGGGAAAATGCACAGAGGTAAAGAAAGGGAGAGAAAGTGAGAGAATGCAGAGAGGGAATGAAAGTGGTAGAGGAGACAACAGGAGCGGCAAAAAAATAGAAATTTAAAACTTTGACCGGAAGTAAATTGTAGATAGATACATTCGTTCGTAACATTGTATAAAACTAAATGCTTTGGCATTAAAAAATAAAATGATGACTTCACATACACAAACAGGTGTTATTAAAAAAAGCGCAGATCAGAAGACATTTAAAAATACAAGACAAAGTTATAAATTCATTAGTGCTAATAGATTGGAAAAATTATTAAAATTAAATTAAAAAATATTAAAAATTAAAGAAAAAATTAATTTTACAAATTAAAAATAAATTTAAATTTGGAACATTAAATAGATCACAATTTATAATAAAAAATAAAGATAAAAATGGAGATAAAATAACAAGAAAAACCCATATATTTAAAGTAAATTATCAAGATACAAGGATTAATTCTGTAAATGGTTTATAATTGCTGGAGATTCTAACTTTAGATTTTATAATTCTAGCAGGATTGTAAGGCTACTTCTTTAATATGTTAACAATTTACTGTAGTTTCATGCCTCTGATTGAGTAATATGTCATTCTTCATGCATTTAATAATTTCCATTTTTCTTGTAGACAAAGGAAACATGGTTCATTTACCAATCTAGATATTCTAGCCTGTTTGTGAATTTTCCATTTAAGTTTAGGTGTTTTATTTTCTTCTTTTAACATTAAAAGCTTTTTAGAAAGTGATGTCATATTTTGTTTATCCTTATTAGTAAAAGATGAGAGATGATTATAAAAACACTTTTTAAAAAAGTGCATTGTATTACCAATATAAACTCTAGTAACCCAAGAATTCTCTACAGGTGAGATAGAGCACATATAGACCATGGATTTAGTTATTATACACTTATTAGATAATGGGCATTGGTTAGGGTTTCTACGATTACAAAAGTTATTATGGGGCAAATTAAAATGAGTCTTAGAATTTTTTTTGTATAATTTCAATATTTTATTGTTATTTAACTTAATTATTTTTTCTAAATTGTTAGAGCAACTATAACTGAGTTTTCGCGTATTCCTATTAAAAATTTTCCTAAAGGGTTATTTTTGGGAAAATTTTGTTTAATTTATTTAAGAAATTTATGTTCAAGTTTAAAATTAACTAACTAATTAAATGGAGAATTATATCATCTGATTTTTCTGTTTCTATTTTTCTTTCTAGAGCCACTATAGTTTTCCACAAAATTGATCTCAGAAGATCGGTAACCGCTATCCCTAAGAATTTTATCATAACTTGTTTTGTTTTTCGAATATTTCTTTGCTAGAGGAGTGTATGTTAATGCAACATTCAACCGATGATGAAATACGTTTGATAACGGATAGTAGAGGTTTAGAGATAGGGTTTATATACATTGGGTTAGCATTATTTTTCATGTAAGGATGGAAATTTTTAGAAACTAAGTCTTGCGTTATGTCTAAGAAGTCAACTTGTTTTATATTAGGATTAATAACTACGCTAAGAATATTTAAAAACTCTATGAATTATTTTTTAAAAATCTATCAACCTTACCCTAGTGGATTTATTTACTATCATAAATTCATCATCTCTATATAAAGTCCTATATTATTTAAATCGATTTCTTTAAACGCCGTCAGGTTTAACAATTCAACTAAATCTGAAGACTACAAAATCCAGAGCTCCCATAGATAAATCAAAATTATCAGTTGAATTTTTAGTCCATTGTTCGTTACTGTGGATAAGAACTAATTTTCTGCAGCTCAAAATTATGTTAATTTCCTATTTAGAAATGTCTGAATAAAATTCAGCAAATTCAAGGGCAAGATAGAAGAGGTTTTTAGATATAGATGGAGAAAAATCCACGATAACGAATTGAAGAAAAGAAGAGTTGTTTTTATCTTTAATATTCTTGAACCAGTCAATTACTTCAAAAGTACCACTTCATGATTTTTTATTTACAGGTTTACTCATTCTAATATTACTTTATTAATTTTACTGATCGCTGATTTAGTTGGGTTGATAAACCTAGTGGATAATTTTCGGTGAAATTCAGGTTTGTGATCTTTTAATAATACATAAGCCTCTTTCGTCGTAATTTTTGGAACTCTGTTACTGAATTTTAGTTTGTCAGTGATTTGTTTATTCGAATGGTTAATTGTACCAATTTAATTAGAATGCTCCATGTTGGTTTTTATAATTATTCATTAATTTTTTCTTTCTTTCTCTCTTGTTTTCCTCTTTGTATTTATTTTCACCGTGTCCTTCTCTTTCCCATATTTGTTAATTCTATTTTGTTTTCTGATCCTTCCTATCCTCTTTATCTCGAACGAAAAAAAATGCCAATAAAAGAAAGTGAATTCTCAGAATTTTTTTTTTAAATAACGTTTATTATCATCATTACTAACTACCTGATGAGACATTATTCTTTCAATGTCGAAACAAAATATACAGTTTTGTAGCAGATTGTATTTTATACATGTTCTAAAGTATATATATATATATATATATATATATATATATATATATATATATATATATAAAGATAAGAATGTTTTTTTTCATTTATAAACAAGTGAGTGGTTTCTTCAGGCGATTTTTAATAATTTATTAAAATATTATTATAAGAGTGCCAATTAGAGTATTAATAGAGTATTAATAGAGTATTAGATTTTTAACAAATTATAAGTTATTAAAAATCTCCCGAAGAAACCACTCATGGTGAAAACCAAGGTAGCGAAATGACTCGTTTATAAATGAAAAATATTCAAAAGTTATATACATTACTCTTTAGACATGAATTTTGTACATATTCTAAAGTATAATTTATATATATATATATAT
Organism: Ascarosepion bandense; assembly: GCA_037127315.1. Classification (NCBI taxonomy): domain Eukaryota; kingdom Metazoa; phylum Mollusca; class Cephalopoda; order Sepiida; family Sepiidae; genus Ascarosepion; species Ascarosepion bandense. The sequence continues at coordinate 873,154 of JBBBDQ010000920.1, read as the reverse complement.
ATATATATATATATATATATATATATATATATATATATATGCACATTACTCTTCAGACATGAACTGAGTGTTTTTGGTGACTGGCGTGTGTATACACTGCTTATATCCAACACGTTAAAATTTCCCTTCTCCGATTCCATGCGCGTATGGCTTAGTGGGGTAGCGACTCCGACTGACAACAGCTCAGTCGAGTTTCGATCACGGTCAGAAGCAAGTTGGTGCGTCTAATCATGATGATGAGCTGTTCTACAGTAAAACAGCCTTGTATGTTGATGACTAATATATAATCTTGTGCTAAAGAATAAAAAACTTAAAATATATATTAAAAATCCCTAGAAAACGTATCAATCAATGAAATACTGATTAGGCGCATAGATTTTTTTCGATTCCCTGGAATATAAATGAATAAAAATTACTGTTTTCATAAAGTGAGGGATCAGTTTGTATATTAATTCTAATATAGAATATATTCCCCACTTTATATCATCATTATAATTTCGTGTTTGGCCATCAAATTCTAATTAGCTATGAATCCGCCTTTACTCTAACCAGATATTGGTTAATTAGTATCACATATGTATCACTAAATCTAACCTTATATATAAATGGAACTTTGTCTGTGTGTGTGTGTGTGTGTGTGTGTGTGTGCGTCTGCGTGTGTCCGTTACCTATAGACTCCGAAATGGCTGAACCGATTTTCTTGAAAATTCTTGAAAATTTACAGTTATACTATAAGCGTCTGCGAGTGTTCTTAGCTAGGTTTTGTGTCGAGGTAACCCTGATAAATATCGAAAATCGATAATAGCAAAAGTCAGGTTATAGAAGGAGTGGTTCGATTTTAATCAGATTTGATGCACTCATAAAAAAAGACATAAGAAACGATATTCAGAAGTTTCAAGGTAACAGTAGTGCAGAAAATTGACAATATATATATATATATATATATATATATATATATATATATATAAAAGGCAAGATGTTTGTGCGTGTGTCTGTTTATCTGCCTGTATGTCTGTATTTTTTTTAGTCCTTTTATTTTTGTTTTTGCTCTGGGTTTGGCTCTAAGTATGTATAATTGTAGTTCTGAGTCTCAGCCATGATACCATTTACTTAGAGGACTTATTTAGCCTTCGAAATTCACTTTTAGGAGGAAAAAACTTATTTGATATCGATATCAGGAAATCAAATTTTGACTTACATCCATTCATTTTTCTTTCAGTCTACGGTTTCGCTTTAACTGGAAACAACTATTGCTTTTTAGTCTTTCGTGCCAACGTCCAAAGAGTCTGAACTCCAGGACCATGGATTAAGCTTTCATTACACCCGAGCAACGCCGGGCTATACTGCTAGTCACTAATAAATCAAAGTTTTGATAAAACGTAGAAAATGGATCAGTTAATCAATAAACCATTTTTTCTGTTAATTTTTATTTTTTGTACTGTGCGTATGTTCAGTTAGTTAAGTATCAGACGTCATAAAAGCTTGGGCGATCATATCTCGAACGAAACATGACTGACTGGATTGAAGATTTCCCCGTAGCAGTTTGCCATTACTTTCTGTGGTAGACTGGTTGCCACCCAGTAAATGTCCTGTTATTTTCCTCGTAGCTGGAGGGAGAAGAGACGAATTATTTTATATTATTATATTAATGAGTAGTAGTTATTGGGATCAGTTTATTACTTCATAACAATAGAAAATCGACCACAGACTTTATGCTCAGTAGAAGCTTAACTTATGTTTTCAGCTATTTAGTCAGTCAGTTAAGTACCATACGTAATACACACTTGGCTGTACATGTCTCGGATGACTGACTGGGCAGAAGATTTTTCCCGCAGTAAGCCGCCATTACTTTTTGCAGTAGACTGGTTGTCAACCAAGGCTATAGAATCCAATCTGTCCTGTTATTTAACCGATATTTGGAGGAAGAAATCTAAGGGTATCTGCGCTTAAATGAATGCAACGAATTCAACTGGATTCGAACTCGACTCTCCGATTTCTCGTTACGAGCCTATTCGTGTGTTAGTGTTGCTGAAAACCTACTATCATTTTATAGTTGTTTTACTCTCTTATTTATGAGACAGCACTAAAACGATAGGGGATAAAATCATGTAAAGCCGCCTATCTACTTGATCATTCTGTTCTTGAACAAGGTTGAGTCACTGCGTCGAGTCACAAAGTCTTTTCTCATCAGAACCCATCTAGCACATTAATAAATCTACCAATCATCCTTGCATTAAATACTGTTGCCAGATCTGGTCGGATGATTCTTCTTTTTATTTTTAGTTTCTGGACAAGATGCAAATAAATGTAATCGGTCCTGACTTGGTATCACGACTTCAGTCACCGACGTGACGTGACTTCCCTCTGACATTTCTACAACTATCATGGCAACTGCTCTGATGAGCGTTTCTATCTGGTTCAAGTAGAAATGGTGGTTACGTTTAACTATTTGGACGGTAAAAGGGTGGGGACTTAATGCCAATCTAGTAGAACGCTTAAAATGACTTTGACGGGGAACCAGAGGCAAAAAAGCTCGTCAGTTGCGTTGAAAATATTTGTAAAAAGAGAGAGCGAAGCCTTGTCAGAATGGCGAGAAAATTACATTGGACCGATTATATTGCAGATCCTCCCTTGCATTTTATCGAGGACCTCGAGATGAATAGCAGGAACACCAAACCAGATATGGCAACAGTATACAATGTACAGACAAATGGTAGATTTATAAATGATTTCTAATTGATTGATTCCGATGTTTCCAATGATCATCTCGTATTTTCAGTCGGCTTTCTTGCATACTCTGTCTTCTTACAGATAATAGTCCTTTTTTGTTGCTTTCTTTTACTTAATTATCTACAAGTGTCTTCAGTCATCAATAAACATTAGTAAGCGTGATTGTTAATTATTTTGACACTAGCTCACAAAACAAAAATCTTTTTACAAATATACTTGCATTTATCGCCGAATGTCTAACGTGGGGATTTTCTAACTGCAGCTAAAATGTTGCACAAGGCCCGAAAGTATGGAACACCATGTGAGAATCGAATATCTATCATGATTAATTGTTGAAAAGCTGAAAAACCAGAAAGATAAAATCTCGTGAGATTTCCAAGTTAAAACATGAGATGAAAAACTAAGTAAAATCAATCGTTCGTCATGAAAGTAGGAACACAAAGTCAATCTACTATTTTAATACATGTTTGATTAAATATTCCTTCAAAAAATCAGTAGATTCATTAGCTTGTAAATTACCCAAAAGAAGGAAACTACAAGAAAAAACTTGAAAAATTCGGAAGTTTACTGCCAACGCCCAATTTCACAAGGCCACTTAGGCACCTGTTTTAAATGATGAAGTAAGTAAAGCGCACACCATTCTTTAACTTAAAAATTCTGTCAGATGATTTTTTTATCATATCGTTCCAAGCAAGGCAGTTTACTGCCACTGGTGTGCAGAGGGTTATATAGAAGGAAAGTTATAAGAAAGAGTGACAGCTTATAGGTGTCGGGAAGTAGGTAAGAGAAGGATGAGAATACTGATAAAAGTGGAGTGGATAGAGAAAGGAGCATGAGAGAGAGAGAGAGAGAGAGTGTGAGAGAGGATTAAGTCAATGAGACAGGAGATGACGAGATGACTATTAACTTTACATTTAAATTCTTGTAAAATTGTAGCTGTCGGGGAAGCAAGTAAACGAAAGGAAATTCCACAGGCGGAAAGTGCGAGAAAAGAAACCGATGGAGTAGATTTTGCGTTTACATTTTATTGGTTTCACAGTAAAAGAGTGAAACATAGTTGCTAATCTTGTAGCTCGAGTAAATTCATATTTGTGAGCACCAGTGTGCTAAATTCATAGGTAAATAAAAGAGAGAGAGAATTCAAATTTCTAGAACATGAGGAAAGAGAGACTAGAAAATGTGACACTCATAGGTCAGACTCAAGTCAAGAGGAACAAAAATAAACAGTGGTTAATCTATCTAACAAGTAAGTGTAAATAGATGACAGAACAGGGAGGGAGAGGATTGGTTTCAATTCCTGGTTTCATATAGCTCATCGCCGGTCTGTCCAATCTTGAAGGCAGAACGCTACGTTAGATTAACCAAATTTGTTCTTGTGTGTCAACCCAAATTTTTAGTTTGTGAACTTTTTGCCATAATACTGTTGCTTTGCCTTATTACTGGTAATTTGCCTTATTACTGGTAATTTGCCTTATTACTGGTAATTTGTCTTATAACTGTTGCTTTGCCTTATTACTGTTAATTTGCCTTATTCCTGTTACTTTGCTTTATTATTGTTACTTTGCCTTGTTACTGGTAATTTGCCTTATTACTGTTACTTTGCTTTATTACTGTTGCTATGCCTTATTATTGTTAATTTGCCTTATTACGGTTGCTTTGCCTTATTACTGTTAATTTGCTTTCTTGCTGTTGCTTTGCCTTATTACTGTTGATTTGCTTTATTACTATTGTTTTGCCTTGTTACTGTTAATTTGCCTCATTACTGTAAATTTGCCTTATTACTGTTGCTTTGCTTTATTACTGCTGCTTTGCCTTATTACAGTTGCTTTGCCTTATTACTGTTGATTTGCCTTATTACGGTGTTAATCTGCCCTGCATATATTGTTTGCTTGCTTTACATTATTTTTTTCCCTACTCTTTTCATTTAATTTTCTTGATATTTTTTATTACGAACTATTTTGTCAATTCTGTTTGTTGGGCAGCTGGCATTTATTTTGCATTTAACCATGGCCACTCCCTCTACAGAGCGGAATAGCAAAAACGATAAACATGGCTAAGATGTAGCTACAAAGAATAATAATTTGTTGGAAGCCACAATCGTCTTCGCCCTAAAGCGATACATTGCACAGAAGAAGAAGAAAACAGAATTATCAATAAAAATAATATAAAACAGTATAAAAACCGACTTTACCTGTCGTCTCACTCAAGGAAAAAATCCGGAACCTATTTTGGATTGCAAACAAAATTTAATAAGAATGTTTATTTTACCGCTTATCAACCCTATCCAGGTTATTAAAAAGTGAAACATATTTTGCATTGGAATAAATGAAGGACAAGGTTGGAAACATGTTTTGATCGAACATGTTTCACTTTTATTAAAGCTTCTTCAGAGATCGGATTAAAGATTAGAAATTTTTCATTGTAAGAATTTTCCTTTTTGTAAGTGGATATTAACAATTTTTGAGGATAGCAATAGTTTTTTTCAGATATAAGTACTACTATTTAACCGATAAAAAATACTTCTGGATTACTATGTTATATCCATTCTCTTATATAGCAGTGAATGCTGGACAATCTCCACAGGGATAAAGATAAAACTGGAGGTAGCGGGCATGTGGTTCTACAGAAGGATACTGAGAATTCCTTGGATGGAGCGAGTAAGTATCAAGGTAGTCTTAGAGAAAATGAGAACAAAAAGAGCACTTTTACTCAGAATCAGGAAAAAAACTGAAGTGGTCACCTATATACTGAAGGATACAAAGAAGAAGAAGAAAAACAAGAAGAAGAAGAAAGCAGCAGCAGCAGTAGTAGAAGAAAAAGAACCAGATGAGAAAAAGCAGCAGTATCAGCAGCAGAAGCAGAAGAAGAAAAATGAGAAGAAGAAGATGAGAAAGAAGAAAAAAAGAAGAAAAAAAGCAGCAGCAGCAGAAGAAGAAGAAAAAGGAGAAAAAGAAGAAGACGGAAAAGAATGAGGAGAAGGAGCAGAAAAAAGAAGGAAAAGCAGCAGCAGCCGCAGCATCAGCAGCCGCAGCAGCAGCAGCAGAAGAAGTAAAAGAAGAAGAAGATGATGATGAAGAAGAAATAGAATGAGGAGAAGAAGAACCAGAAAAAAAGAAAGAAACAGCACCAGCAGAAAAAGAAGAGGAAGAAGATGAGGAAGAAGAAGAAAAAGAATGAGGAGAAGAACCGGAAGAAAAAAAAGAAAAAAAGCAGCAACGACAGAAGAAGAAGAAGAAGAAGAAGAAGAAGAAAGAAAAACCAGAAAGAACGAAGAGGAATAAGAAAAGGCAGAAAAAGAAAAAAGAAGAAAAACAGAATGAGAAGAAAAAGAAGAAGCAGCAACAGAAAAAGAAAGAAAAGAAGAATCAGAAGTAAAAGAAGAAAAAGAAGAAGTACAATCAAAAAAAAGAAAGAGAAGATGAAGAGAACGAAGAAGAAGAAGAAGAAGAAGAAGAACAACAACAACAACAACAGCAGTAACAACAACAATAACAACAACAATAGCAAAGTAATATAGAAAACAGGAGGATTTTGTGAGAACAGAGAAAAAAAAAGGATGAACTGCTATGTAATAATATCATTCCTAATTTACCGCAGTAAATGCAGAACAATTTTCTTCAGAAAAGATCAGGAAACTTTATGCCACAGAAGATTACCGAGAATATTATAGATGGTGCATGTGAGTCGTAAGAGAAGCCTTTAAAAAACTGCAAAGATCTTCGCAGGACATTCTTTTGATTCCTGCAACTGGTGCAGGCGGAAACGTGAGTGGGAACCGCTCTATAATATTTGTTTTCGAATTGAAGCAACAATACTCCTAACAGTAACGACCCATTTAGGAGGGGCTGCATTTTATGAAATGATAACAGAAATGAATGCCAGACGATAATTATAAATTATTATTATCGATGAAGACAACGTTCTTTTTTGTTTAGAAAGTTTTAATCTTCTTTTCCCTGTTATTTCTATTTGGTACAAGAAGCAAGAATTTAACCCTCTAGGGCCATTCGTATCATATTTGATACAGTATTTCCCTATAAGGAAACATTTGGTATTTCCCTATAAGGAAACATTTGGTATTCATTGACTGAGCAGTCAGTACTGCTTTCATTTGAAATTTATAAAATATTTCTATTAAAAAATTTTTCAGGACAATATTTCTTTCAAGGCTTGTTTTCATACTGTATAAAATATGATACGAATGGCCCTAGAGGGTTAAAAACTATGCATACTAAACAGTCGTCGCTTCATTTTTTTTCAATTGAAACTAGCCTGTAATTAAGCATTACAGATGAGGTTTTATCAACAAAGCCCAAATTAAACCGTGTTTGTAATTTTATTTACTTAAAATTAAATAACAGTTTTAAATAAAGTCATAAGTTATGTGGCCTGCCCTGTAAAAAAATTCCTTTCTTTTCATCTGTTAAAAATTTGCAAAATACTTTTATTTACATTTAAGATTACCATTTCTTTTCATATGTGATATATACGTGAAATATCGTAGGTGTATAATAAGTGTCTCAGAATAGTTTCGGAGTTATTTCGTTATCTAAACTCTAGAACCTTGTGAATTATGAAAAATATCGTCAATCTGCCGAGGCTCTAGAACGGTGAAGAACATAAAATATATGTAGGATTTGCTTTTCTAAATCAACCTTATCTGTGGTGAAGCCTGTCAAAGGAAAAATCTATCTATCTATCTATCTATCTATCTATCTATCTATCTATGTTTTGTGGGAACGGGCCCATTGACACTTATGGACTCTTCCAGTCATTATTTAAACCATAAGGTTTATACTCTCAGGGCAGTAGTTCCTGAAGCAGCCCACCAGGCAGGCGTGGCTTACTGCTAACCTTGTAGTTATATGTTTCCTTGTTAAATACAATATATTAAACCTATTATCCGTTGTCCGAGTTATTCTTTCGTGGCTCCACTATTGGATCCACATCAAATTGGCGACGAGATGTTCGTACTCACGAAGGGATACCCCACCTCAATAAATCTTCGTTCGCGGCCCTTTTTCAAGGTTGCAACAAATATTAAGCCACCTGGCAAACCTCGAAGAGCTCGATCTTTCGATGGAAAAGTTTAAAAATCGTGTATAAATATTTTTGTACATATTATATTATATTGTACATATATTTTATATTGTATATAAATACATTTTTATTGTATGGGTTATCTCTCCACGTTTTTAGATGTCCCCTGTAAGTTTGTGGCATTGTGGTGTATGAAGGATTGGGAGTTGATGGATGGGTTCTTGTGGTGATTGTGCAAATTGTAATGAGTGAATGGGTCGTGATAGTGTTTAGCTAGGTATAGGATAGTTCAGTGAGTACCAACCTCTTCCCCTCCCCTTTTCGGTTTTGTGCCACAATTTTGTATTTTTGTACAAAATAAATAGTGTAGTTCCGGAAGCAGCCCGCCAGGTAGGCGTGGTTTACTGCCACTCTTGTCGTTATATTTTTCCTTGTTAAATACATTATGTTAAACCTATTATCCGTTGTCCGAGTTGTTCTTTCGTGGCCCCACTATCGGATCCACATCAAATTGGCGACGAGATGTTCGTACTCACGAAGGGATACCCCACCTCAATAAATCTTCGTTCGCGGCCCTTTTTCAGGGTTACAGGTTTACTACATCAAATTGGCGATGAGATATTCGTACTCACCAAGGAATATCCTACCTCAATAACATTCGTTCGCGGCCCCTTTTCAAGGTTACAGCATTACCACGTCCAATTGGCGTCAGGGATGTCCCCATCACATCAACTAGCGAACGAATATTCGAGTTAACATTACCACATTAGCCCGTAATTAAGGATTCAAGCTTATAAAAAGGAATAACCCTCCAAAATCAACTGGCGACTAAAATTTCGAATTACAAAATGGATATCCACTCTCAAGTCTGGAAACTTCAACAAAAAAAAAAAAAAAAAAATACGGCGTCGAACAAAAAAAACAAAAAAAAAACAAAAAAAAAACACAATATGTTAAAAACCTATTATCTGTTGTCCAAGTTGTTCTTTCGTCGCCCCACTATACTTTTATATACCATGAACAATATTGGGAAAATGTATGACGATGTGGAAAAAGTTTACATGTAACGAGTTTCGTCCTTCAGGACTTCATCAGACCAAATTTGTTATATTCGTATGACTGCATATATGCGCGACAAAAGGTACGCTGAGAATCTTAGGTTTTTTAATAATGTTTTTTTTTTCTATCTATCCGATTACATTCACAGTTTTTTCTTTCCGTCACTTTGTTAGTAGTTATCCCAGACTGTAATAATAGATCTGCTAGGAATGGTTAAGTGTTGAAAAAGCCAGAGCAAAAAATTGTTGTCGAACGAAACGCATCACAAGTATTTTTTTCATTTTTTTATACATTTCCACATGTGTAACATTCATTAGTTAAGTGACAAACTTTTACTTCTATTAATTCTATGATTGCTTTTTCTTTGATATCGAGCACTTTATTACAAAATTTGCTTGCCTTAAATGCCTTTATATCAGTATTCCACTGACTGTCAGCAGTTTTGGCTTCACATGATCTTCCACATCTCTATTACTATGTATATACATATACATCCACACACAGTCACAAAGACATATATACGTATATATATATATATATATATATATATATATATATATATATATAAATGTATTAGTATGTGTGTGCATGTGTGCATGCTATGAATATATAACGTACATTTTATCTATCTTCATATATATATATATATATATATATATATATGTGTGTGTGTGTTTGTGTGTGTGTGTGTTTGTGTGTGTATATATGATAGATGATAAGATGATATGATAAAAATAAATATTTGAGGTATGTTATGTACACGGGTTAACATGTTTTATATCAAACATAGAGCGTATGTAAATCTAAAAGTGGACAGTCAGGTTAACAACCGCATTTGAAAATATGTGCACATGTTAGGATATATATATATATATACTTAAATTTTAGTTTGCAGCCCTAAAGGACAAAAAGCATCATACAAAAGTTTTAATTCCACTTTATGATACCTCTTTACACTAATATAGCTAAATACGCCCGATAAGGAAGCTTTTATTAATCTATTAGTTATTTTTTTCCCTAAAACCGCTTGGAAAACCTTGGAATAGTTTTACATTCCATATCTCTTGCCAAACGAACCAGGTTTAAATGAACGTTGCTGTCCACACACACACACACACACACACACACACATATACATATATATATATATGGTAATTATTATTATTATTATTATTATTATTATTATTATTATAATGGCATACAGCAAATTGATAGCTATAAAGTTTTAGTGTTAAAATCCCCTCATCAGGCAGTCATTTTACTGTCCGATGATGGTTTTTACTATCGAAACTAAATCGCTATTAACTTGCAATATGCTATTATAATAATAATAGTTACCATACATTTATGCTGCATTTTTGTATTGACCACTTTTTAAAGTAACTATCTAACTGTAGAATATACTTCCATTAGTAACCATTACTTATATATATATATATATATATATATATATATATATATATATATATATATATAAATGAATAAAATGAAGGAAATAATTACAACGTTCAAAACATTAATTTAAAACATTGCTCTGTATAAAAATATACCACTGAATAGTTATTATTAATTTTTACTTTAAAACAAGTTCAACCTACAAACAACTTCAAAATTGTACATTTTGTTTCGACATTAAAAGAACAATATTAACTACTTGATGAGACATTGTTCTTTTAATGTCGAAACAATATGTCCAATCTTGTAGTTTGAAGTTTGCACATGTTCTAACGTAATAATTAATTATATATATATATATATATATATATATATATATATATATATATATATATATATATATATTAAATAACTTTAATCCAAACGGAAAAGTAGGAAGGTAAATCCCAAAAACCTGATCCTAATTAATATTAAAATTTTAATATTAAAAAATGATACAGGTGAAGAGATCAATGTAGTTAAAATTACAGAGCTAATTATAAAATAAAATAAATTTTCAATTGTTCAAAATTGTTGAATGATCATTTCAACTTGAAATCCCTAAAAGATTTTGAAAAATGTGTTAGTTGCTGAGGAGATGTGAAATCTCTCTTAGGGATTTCATGTTGAAATGATCATTCAACAATTTTGAACATCTGAAAATTTATATATATATATATATATATATATATATATATATATATATGATTTTGTATTAGGTATTAATGGTTTTAAGTATATGGTTATCTACGGAGTTGATTTTAGTCTTCACATGTTGTGACACCAATCAGGGACGAACTAATAATAATTCTGTGGGACCATTCTTAAATTTCTGACTTTAGTTTTGTCTTGTTCAAGATTGCCGAACTGTGTGAACGGAACTCATTAAATTCATCTTAATCAACGAGATAATATTAACACCTGCGCTCTGTCAACGCTCCCTAAATTTATATTTAAGATTGATGTATCATACATATAGATACTCACAATATATACATACATCAGAATATCACAAATATACATTTTTAAATAATTAAATAAATTATTGTATTGATTAGAAGCTTTTCTTTTGAAACAAAATTAATTCAACCATTTTGTTTAGACTGTAATATATTTTCCAAAGTTATATGAACGAAACGTGACGTGATTTCTGAAATTGTTTAAACAAAAGAATCTTCACTCTTATCACAAGTTTTTAATCCAGATATAATTGCCTCTGGGTCGATATGCTCTTCGACGAGAGCAAATAGTGTGAAATTATAAATTAAATAGCTTCTGACAAGACCTCATTCAACATTCCACGCTCCTATGTAGGTTTGGGTTGGTTGATTTTACGTTTCTTAATTCGCATACGATATATATATTTTTTTTAATCGTATCACCCCGAGCAAGGCGGTAATGCCACTGATGTGCAGGGGGCTACGTAATAGTGAAAAGATCGGAAAAGTGAAAGCCGGAAACAACATCCTAAACAGGGAACAAGGGACAAGCCTCTTAACCTGTTCAATAAACGTGGGTGGAGTGTTAACCGGGCGATATATATATATATATATATATATATATATATATATATATATATATATATATATATATATATTGGGTTTCGGCTAAAATAAAAAAGAAAACGAAAACAAGTAATCCCCTTAACTTATATACACAAGATGTATACACACTACTTTAAAAATATTATCCTTATTCAATGAACTGTTGAAATATAACTTTTCAAATTTCATATTTCTGTTTTAGTTTAAATTAAATTAGATAATTAAAAAAATGGCTTCCCAGTATTATAATATGCAACTACAATAAAAAACGCAAAACGGAAGGGGCAGTTCGTAGTATGCAACTCATGATTACTATAGACGTAGGATAATATGTATATTTATTAATATATACTTAATAGCTCTGTTTATAATAATATTTATCAATATATATATATGTAGGTATATATATATATATATATATATATATGGATACATACATATATATATGTGTGTATATATATATGTGTGTGTGTGAGTGTGTGTGTACATATGTTTCTGTGTGTAGGTGTATATATATATATATGTTTGTGAGTGCGTTTATATATATATATATATATATATATATGCATATATATGTTTGAATGTATGTGTGTGTGTGTGTGTGTGTGTGTGTGTGTGTGTGTTTGTTTGTGTGTGTGTGGTACATTTATGTATTAAACAGGATATTTGTTTATTTTCGTATACCGGACTGAATTAACATCTACTCAAATATGTGTATCCAATAAAAACTTTTATTAATAAAATCTGTCAGATTATTAAATTAAAACAAAATACATCACTTATATATATATATATATATATATATATATAGATAGATAGATAGACAAACACACACACATATGTGCAAATAAGAAAACTTTGTCAATCTATGTTAACTTTTATTAAAGTTTTATCAGTGAGTTTATTAAAAGTAAAAAAAATTTAAATGGGTAAACTCGTCTTATTTGTTTAGTATCCTATCTATCTATCTATCTATCTATCTATTCATTATCTATCTATCTATCTATCTATCTATCTATCTATCTATCTATCTATCTATGCAATATCTGTTCATTATCTATCTATCTATCTATCTATCTATCTATCTATCTATCATATCTATCTATCTATCTATCTATCTATCTATCTATCTATCTATCTATCTATGCCAATCTGTTCATTATCTATCTATCTATCTATCTATCTATCTATCTATCTATCTATGCGCGCGCGCGTGTGTGTGTGCTTATGGTATACCATCCTTATTATCTACCTGATGAGACAACGTTCTTTCAATGTCCAAACTGAATATACAATTTTGAATAACTTTGTAGTTTGCACACATTGTAAAGTAATAATTAATAATAAATATTCAGTGCTCTATTTCTATATTGAGCACTGTTTTAAATTAATGTTTTGAACATTAATTTAGAACAATTTATTTTTCATTCTTATTCATTTGTGTGTGTGTATATATATATATATATATATATATATATATATATATATATATATATATATATTAATACTTATGGTTACATTTGCATGCATGGATATCACTATTTTTTTTAATTTTTGTGTATAGAGTCGGGAAGGATTGTTAAGAAAATATACTTCCCACGAGCTGGATAGTTTAGTAAAACTTTTTGATTTATTGTCAAATTTTGCTATGCTAAATCGAGAATTTTTTAGTTCTTTCTATTTATGCGAATGTGCGTTGTGGAGCAGTGGATATCGGCTCGAAACGAGAAATCGGGGAGCCGAGTTCAAATTCCAGTTGAATTCATTGCATTCACTTATGCGCAAATACCCTTGGGAAAGGTATTAATCCATCTCTTCCTTCCAGTTATGGGTTAAATAACAGGACAGATTGGGTTCTGTAGCCTTGGTTGGTAACCAATCTACCGTAGAAAGCAATGGCAACCTACTGCGGGATAATCTTCTGCCCAGTCAGTCATGTCTCTTTCGAGACATGATCGCCCAAGCGTGTTTCACGGATGGCACTTAACTGACTGACTATTTATGCATAAATATTTGTATATTTAACCAGTGTATATATATGTTTAAATAACATGACTAATTTCTGCCATTTTTGCAGTTGTATTTGTTGTATATTCTGTATATGTAATTTAGGATTTTATCAGTTACTTTAATTCTATTATTAAATCTAAGACATATTTCTGCTTTTAACATCAAATGTAAAAATAGCTATAATATGCTAAAGATACGCAAGAAATAAAATTAATGTATTAGTTTCCTGATCTCTCCAACTTAGTAACAAAGTATTTAGCACACGAGACACATTCAAGTAATGTTTCACAAATAGGGTTTAAGGATGCGTGACCGATAAATATGTCATACCGCTCTAGGCTATACATAAAATATTTTCTGCGTGAATATATATATATATATATATATATATATATATATACATACACATATATATATATATATATATATATATATATATATATACACAAAAGCTTAATCAGTATTAATATCGTATATAATTAGTGTCTATTTTTTAATGCGTTAAGGCATTAATGATTAAATTGATCAATATTTTTATGGATAATAATAGAGATGTGATCTTTTTCAACGCAAAATAAACTCATGTCAAACTGTTTTGGGGAAAAGAAAGGTTTTTAAAAAGATTGTATTCCTCATGTGCATTTTAGCAGATTTTTATCTATAGTCCCACATTATTTGAAAAAAAGTGATACCTTACAATTAATAAAAAAAGAAAATGAAAAATTCTTTTTGAAGCTTTCATTTTAGTTTTAATTTCAAGTTAATAGATTTAATTTTATAATTCCAATAAACAAAATACTTTGCTATATTTTAAAACTAATTTATATTAACTGGAATAAGAATTTTTTTAAATCGCTAAAAATTGCTGATTTTAGTGTCATTTTTAACCATCTGTCGGTAGATGTTAATTCTCTATAATAAAATTTCATTTGCAAATAAATATACTTTTCTGAAACTTTATTTTAGCAATTTCAGCTGATAAAAAATTTAATTTAATCAGTTAACTACCATCCGTGATACACACTTTAGGCAATCATGTCTCGAAAGAGACATGACTGACTGGGAAGAAGATTATCCCGCAGTAGATTGCCATTGCTTTTTGCGGTAGACTGGTTGCCAACCAAGGCTATAGAACCCAATCTGTCCTATTAATTAACCCATAACTGGAGGAAAGGGACAGATTAATACCTTTCTTAAGGGTATTTGTGCGTAAGTGAATGCAAGGACTTCAACTTTAATTCGAACAAAATCTAATTACTCTGATCTTAAATATATTATTTACTTATACTTTAATATATCTCAGGAAGGTATTTTTTAAAACGGAAGTAGGTATTTATTCAAGGTATTGAAAGCTTGATAGCTGGACTAATTTTTTCTAGGGGTACCTGTAAAAAAAGGAATATAGTATTCGCGCCGTTTTTTATATAATTTTAACTACTCAGTAATCTTAAAACTTTGGAAAATATTCTCCGTAATTTAATTCTTTATTGACTTTTAGGAATTTCGACTTCACATTTTTATATTTATCGATATTATTTTTTGATGATATAATATATAGACGTATGTATTTAAAAAAAATTGGTATATTTATATACAAACACAAAAACAACAATTCTTTTTAAATTATAAGGGTAACTGAATTATAAAAAGTTTTTTCACTGATGATTGTTTTTTGTTTAACGATATCACCTCGTTGGTACAATTTAATACAAATGTAAAAAGATTTAAAAATTTATAAAATTATTCAATTAAAATTTAAAAGATGAAAAACAATTTTCTTGTAAAAATTAATTATTCATCGAAAATAATTTGGTCTTAAGACAACAGTGTTGATCATATATCATATTCATAAAAGGAATTAAATGCTTTTTCTAATTGAATATCTGTGCTTTATTGCATTTTTTAATTTAAGATTAAGGGATTATCGATAAGTCGAGTCCCATTTCACACACACAAAAAAAAACAAGACAACAATCAAACAAACAAATTGATGTTTTAAATTCTCCAAGTATTCAAGTATTTCTGCATACAATTAAATATTAAGCCGTACTAAATTCAATTTCACGACATTTTATAATTTCATAATATAAGAAAGGATAAAAGATGAATTTTACATAAGTATGGATAACATATGTAATAAAATACGTTTACCAAAATTTAAAAAAAAAACAAATTCTAAGTTAATCGTTTTTGTTTGTGATAAAATCCTGAAAATTTAATTAAAATGCAACAATTATTTTATTTTTGAAAGAATTTCAAGACCATTGTGCCCCAGGCAAATTAAAATGCACACACACACACACACACACACACACACACAGACATATATATATATATATATATATATATAACAATTTAAAACGTTCTAAAAAGCATAAAAATAGAATTTAATAACTAAAAATCTCTTGATCTTTACTGTCAATAATAACACAAAGATTTTGACGATAAACTTTGTTTTTTTATGTTCGGGGCATTATTTTCATAATTGATTAGTAAATCAATGGAAACACCTATATATATATATATATATATATATATATATATATATGTATGCTGTAATTTTTTTATTACAATGGTTTATAAAAGCATTATATCACTACACAAAAATTTAATGTTTCAGAACCTTATAGTTCTTCTGTAGTTGATATTTAAAAAAAAAACAAATGGTGAAAATGGTTTATTTTAGAAAAATCGTTTATTTTTGAAAATATAAAATTAATTCCTGATTATTCAGAAAGTTAAGTAGGGGTAGGGGTGGTTGGAGGAAGTTAAACAATATGATTATGGAGAAGTCTGCATTACTCAATCAAAAGTGAAAATTAGGTTGAGCTATGTAGTTCAACATTTAGGTCACATGAAGGAAACTGACACTTTTTAATTGTCTGGGGAAGACACATACTAGGAACATATATTATTCAAAAGCGTAAACATTGGTGTTTAACAGCGGATCAGATTTTAGGTTTTTTTAAATTCATTTTTTTACTACTGTATTTGTTAAAGGGGCTAAATTGTTTAGGTTAAATTTAAGTAAAGTAATTATGGTATACAAAGGTATATTGGAGTTATGAAATCCAAATAAGTATTGTGTAGGTCATTAATTTTAATAAAGTAATTATGTAATACTAGCAGTATAGCCCGGCGTTGCTCGGGTGTAATGAAAGCTTTAAAACTAATCCATGGTCCTGGAGCTCAGACACTTTGGACGTTGGCATGAAAGACTAAAAAGCAATAGTTGTTTCCAGTTAAAGCGAAACCGTAGACTGAAAGAAAAATGAATGGATGTAATTTTGATTTCCTGGTATCGATATCAAATAAGATTTTTTCGTCGTAAACTGAATTTTGAAGGCTAAATAAGTCCTCTGAGTAAATGCTATCATGGCTGAGACTAAGAACTACAATTATACCTACTTAGAGCCAAACCCGAAGCAAAAGCTAAAATAAAAGGGCTGAAAAAAATACAGACACACAGGCAGATAAACAGACACACACACAAACATCTTATGTTATATATATATATATATATATATTATCGATTTTCTGCACTATTTTAAGAACTGCAACCTTGAAACTTCTGAATGCCGTTTCTTATGTCTTTGTCGATGAGTGTATCGAATTTGATTAAAATCGGACCACTCCTTCTATAACCCGATTTTTTCGATTATCGATTTTCGATATTTATCGGGGGTACCTCGACACAAAACCTAGCTAAGAACACTCGCCGACGCTTATAGTACAACTGTGTAGATTGTCAAGTAAATCGGTTCAGCCGTTTCGGAGTCTATAGTTAACGGACACACACACGCACACACACAGGAACACACACACACACACACACACACAGACACACACACACACACACACACATTTCCATTTATAAATAAGTTTAGATTAGGGCATAAATTATAAATGAACCTTATGATTAACTACATTTAAAGTGAAATATTTATGGTATATCAATGATTATTTTGGAATTTGTAGAAAAGAGGATACATTCAAAAAGAAATATGTTTCATGATAAATTTAGTTTTATTCTTTAATAAAAATTTTAATAAGTTGTACCACATATAATTATCAGTCATTTAAGTGCAATACGTGATAGACGCTTGAGCGATGATGTCTCGACCCATCACTGACTAGGCTAAAGATTTTTCTGCATTAGGTTGCCATTTCTTTTCGCTGTAGATTTGTTACTGTTGTGGGATCACCCGTTTTTGTATATGATAATGGACTCGACTGAGTGTACATATAATCCTGCAATAGAGCAAACAGTGAATCTGGAATCTCAGCTGTAGTTGCAGTTCACAGAGGAGAGTAATCGTAGAGATCCGTTACAGTTATCGAAGAGTTCCGACAGATACCGACATTAGCCAGAGACCAGAGTAGCTCTGAGCTCCACTCAACTAGAATAAGTTACCCGGACATACTATTTCCGACGATTTCACTTTAAGACTTGTATATATTTATTTCTGTTAATAGTATTCCTGAATTGACTAACCCGCGTTTTAGTTTGTATATTACGTTCAATATAACCATTTTTTCTATCTTATATCTGTTTTTGTTGTTTATTATTTTGGCGGTTCCTCACCCGGAATCCACAACAGTTATCAACCAAGGCTATAGAACCCAATGTCTCCTGCAATTCAACCGATATCTCAAGAGAGAGAGAGAGAGAGAGAGAGAGAGAGAGAAGAGAGGGGGTAGAGAGAGAGAGAAAAAGAGAGAGAATATGGATTAATACCGTTCTCAAGGTATTTGCACGTAAGTGAATGCAACGAATTCAATTGGAATTCGAACTCGGCTCTCCAATTTCTCATTACGAGCCGACATTCATTGCACTATAACACGCATCAACATACTATTCTGTAGATAACTAATCGCTTAAGAAAATTGATTGCATTAAGCTTTGCTGCCTACCCTTCATTTGAAGAATACACACCAGAACAATTTATGAACTTTTCAATACATTTTCTCCCTGTCTATGACTCTTTACTGACCCTGCGCAGCATTTATAACAATGAACTGGAAGGTGCTGACACATTGACCCTCCCATTGTACTGATGAATAGTGGCTTCAGGACACGTGTTATTGTCCTCAGCTATTTACAAAAGATTATACGGTGTCTACATTGACTCAATTCATGTTAAAATAGGCCTTTGATGCTAGCAAGAGCACTTCTTGCTTGACCTCAGCACCAAATCTTTTTGACTCAAACAAGAACCGTTTGAACGGTTTTCTTAATTCATGAGAAACGATGCTCCTTGCTGTGATAAAAAGCCACTGTTTTTCTTTATACAACTCTGCTATATTTTCTCTATAGCAGTGAAAGCTGGGCAAGATTCACACATGTAAAGAAGTAACTTTGAACGACGGTGTTGTGTCTCTACTGAAGAATGCTTAGAACTGCATACACAGAAAATACGAGCAACAAGATATATCTAAGCTTATTTATAAATGGAACTTTGTCTGCGTGTGTGTTTGTCTGTGTGTTTGTCTGTGTGTGCATCCGTTACCTATAGACTCCGAAACGGCTGAACCGATTTTCTTGAAAATTTGCACAGTTGTACTATAAGCGTCGGCGAGTGTTCTTAGCTAGGTTTTGTGTTGAGGTACCCCCGATAAATATCAAAAATTGATAATCGAAAAAATCGGGTTATAGAAGGAGTGGTCTGATTTTAATCAAATTTGATACACTCATAGACAAAGACATAAGAAACGATATTCAGAAGTTTCAAGGTTGCAGTTCTTACAATAGTGCAGAAAATCGATAATACATACACATATATATATATATATATATATACATATATATATACATATATATATATATATATATATATATATATATATATATATATATATATAAAAGGCAAGATGTTTGTGTGTGTGTCTGTTTATCTGTCTGTATGTTCTTTATACAAATCCACAATTTTTAATCCGATTCTCACCAAACTCCACACAAATATTCTTTCGGCTGAGTCTGAGCTCCATGACCATGGATTAGTTTTAAAGCTTTACATTACACCCGAGCAACGCCGGGCTATACTGCTAGTTAAGATATAAAAAAAAGAACAACAAGAAAAGTTATATTTACAATCAACAAAATTTTAAATTCCCTAAACGCACAACGAGGAAGAGAGTTCCACTGTCGATAGAACCCAAAAACGACTTCGAGTCCTTGTAGGTGATGAATTATTTTTTATTCTACAACTCCTTTCTCACAAATGAGACATCGCAAGCCTCTCTCCACCCTGTCGCTATTTCCATGGAATGTGTTTCTATGGACTAGACTCCTTAGTTACACAAGTCCTAATCTTTATGTCTAAGATCAGCCACGCCACGCACATTGTAGCAAAACAATCTCATTTTTTCGTATTTGGCGGTAGGGGGGGGGTAAGTTCCACTCTCGAGCACATACTTCTCACGATCCACTGCCATGTGGAACTGATTCCTATGACGTTGCTTATCCGATCGCTACAGCCTTAATTGATTAAAATCTAGGGTTAACCGTTCAACACATATCCTCATAAAACTGTGCCTCTTACATTGCAACCCTCTACCTCGAGTTGCTCTTGAGTCGTTTAAAGAGTGAAAATCATTGTAAGAAAAGACATAGAGAGTTTTACACTCACAGCACGTATCGAAAGGAATAAATATATTTTTAACAGTATTTTCTCAGATAAGATTATAATATCTATTAATTAACGCATGGATAAAGGGTTACAACTTGCTTGTCTTAGATAGGATTCAGTTTTCTTCTGTCACTAAATGTTCATCACTTTCATATTATTCTTGTTGTTCCTAAGAGGCTTACCTTCTGCAACAGTTGCACTCGGCAATCAATGTCAATTTTATTTATTCAAGTTTTTATTTACATTATTTACATGTTCGGACTGTTGTCCTCACCTTTATTGCTATGTTTACGACGTTTCGGCCGTTGTAAGCTATGACCTTCTTCAGGTTTTAGGAATTTTTAACCTAATCCTTAATTTCGATCATTGGAGTAGATCGTTCTCGTTCTATGTGCGATTCTACTTCCGGATGTCATGAAGCTTTTTCCCTTAAATTCATCCCTCTAAGTTATTTGTTCATCGATGCTGTTGTAGCTAGGCTTCTACACTGCTGTTGTATTTTGATATTGACTATATCAAGGACACATAACCCAGTGGATAAGGGTGTTGGTTAGTTCCAGTGACTTGAACCAAGGAGCTGTGAGTTCAATACCTAGCTACGATAGCACCTAGCACCTGAAGAAGAACGGAGCGTTCAACGGCCGAAACGTCGGAAACATGGCAATAAAGATGAGGACAACAGTGCGAACAATGCAAATACTACCTCATCTCAGAAGTATAGACAAATGCCGGTTTTATTATTATTATTATTATTATTATTATTATTATTATTTACGTACCAAGTATACCAATGACAACTGGTGCGATTTTGATTTGTTCAACTCTCGAAAACTTGGCAGTTCGAAAATCAATGCATCATAGTTGGCTATTTTTCTTCTTCCTTTTGCTTTATCTTAGTATTAAAGGACTTGATGTATCAATTTTTATTTTAAATTTTATTTTCTACCATTTGTGTCCGGTTTGCTGTGCTTAAGTTTTCTATCTTTTAGAAAATGGCGGAAGTTAAAAAATGAAAAAATAAAAAAAAATCAAAGACAAACAATAAAACACTCACAGCACATTAACGTCAAAAAATTATAATAATAATAATTATTATTATTATTATTATTAGGAACTACAAGGAAATTAATAATTCATAATCATAAGGTTATATATGTATTCATGAATTCATTTTATATGTTCTTAAATAAATCATTTTTACCATTTATTTTTTAAATATCACATGAAGACAACATGAAAATTTTTGTGTAGTGATATAATGCTTTTATAAATCAGTCTAATAACAAAATTACAATATTAAGCTCTACTGTGAATTGAGCAATCTTTATAAAAGTAAATGCATAAACAGTAGTTTTTAATCTATCTGTTTTTTCATTTCCTCATAATATATATATATAGAGAGAGAGCGATATATATATATATATATATATATATATATATATATATATATATATATATCGCTCTATCTATCATCTAAATTTTTTTCATTTGTAAACGAGTTATTACGCGATCTAGGTTTCTACCATGTGGTGTCTTCAGGCGATTTGCAATAACTGATTTTACCGTTTTTTTAGAAACGCTCAATTTTGAACGCGAAATTCTCAAAATTAGAAGAAAGTATAACGTTTTTATCCACGGTTGTTGACCTGTGTATGATCCTAATAGGTATTGTTGACCTGTGTATGATCCTAATAGGTATTTTATGGTATGGTTACACCTAGTCATAATTTTTGTTCTTTCATTCAGTAATTCATTTTTGTTTGGGAATAACATAATAGCTAACTCTTCTTCCTGGCACAGTCTTCATATTTTGCCACCGTTGTAAGGCTTGGCTCTTTTCAATATACTCTACATCTGGGTCTTTTCCATATTTTAATTTCAAGTTCCACACATGGCTAGCCAGTTCTGTAATTTTAAAAAAGTTTTCTAGTTCAAATGTAGATCTGTGATTGAACCATCTGGTCTTAAAAGTATCTTTGGTTGATCCCAAATATAATTTGTTTTGACCATTTAAGTCATGCTTTGTAAATGACTTCTTTTATATTACAAAATCCTTGAAGTGGGTATTTGTTTTTGTTCCTGCAGTTACATTCCTTAATAATGACCTTGTTTTGTATAGTGCTATTTAAATTTTTGGCGTTTTGTTTCTTTATGAATTATTTAAATTACGAGTACAGCTATAGCTCAGTTTGATTAAATTCCTATTTAAAAATGTTGTTTAATTCAGCATAAAAATATTTTTCCTATTTTGGTTTTGACTTCTAAGTTAAATGGTGGATTGAACCAGATAATGTTTCGTTTTCTATCATTGTTTTTTTATTTGTCTGTTTGGTTGGGAATTGTATTCTAAAATGTTCCTATGGGCAGATTTTCTTAGTGCATTTTAGTTTCTTTTCTTTTCATCAATATTGTTTTGTTTGACACATTTTTTGATAGCTTGTGTTGCATATATATATATATATATATATATATATATATATATATATATATATATATAATATGCATTTGTTGCTGACCGATGAGGAACAAATATATATTTGTTATTAGTATACATTATAGATATTGTTTGTATCGAGCAATGATTTTATTGTCACTAGTATTCAATAAGCAATATATATATATAAATATATATATATATAATAAATATGCATTTGTTGCTGACCGATGAGAAACAAATATATATTTGTTATTAGTATACATTACAGATATTATTTGTATCGAGCACTGCTTTTATTGCCATTAGTATTCAACAAGCAATATATATATATATATATATATATATATATATATAAGATAATGATATATATGTTTATATATCAAGAAATATATTGGTGAAATTGTGTGATAAAGAAGAAAACATCAGACTAAATATGTTTTACATAACCTAGCACTATATTTTATTTTTTTGACACTGGGTTGTCCACTGGTAAGATGATGCACTGTAGTCATAAATAAAGGCTCTTGGTCAGCTACAATACCTCGGCAGGTCGCAGCATTTCAGTAACAATTTATTGGTATTAAGGATCCCAATATATGACAAAGAAATATTTCACATGCCTTGAGACACCTATCAACAGATTGAACGATAAATAGAACGCAGGATTCATTCACACTTTCGTTTTACTCCAGATTTTATTTACACCAAGTGGATAAACGGGGCTTATCAAAGAAGAACCACGATTTTCAAGCTTCAACTGATACTTATTTTTATCCTTAGCAAGAACTAAGCACAAACCATTAACAGCTAGAAAATGGACGTATGATCATCATTAAAAGAATACTTTATGATGCGAGTTATGAACTGGAGGTGTCATCATCAATCAAGTCTTCTCCTTCTTTTTCTTCTTCTTCTATGTCCCGTGTCCCTTCAGAACGTAGGCAATCTTGGCCTTTCACATCTCCCTATCTCTAGTGTCTCTTAGCACGTTTTGTCCTGTTGTCCCACCCAAACCCCGCTCTCCCCTCCACTTGATAAAGCCTGTCAAGTATGTTACGCGTTGCTTTCCTTTGTCTCTGTTTTATTCTATTTGACCTGTGAGTATCAGATTCTCCAAGCTCTCTTTCTTCAGTTCATGTTTCAGGAACTATAACATTTTTCCTAATGTTAAGTATTAGTTTCCTTTTTGTTTCCATTCTGTCGTTGCTCACATGTTTGGTCCTTGGTATCCTGATCATCCTTCTGTGTAAGAAGTAATAAGAAGTGTTGAAGTTTAAATATTTGGGAAGTATTTAAACAGAGGATGGAAAATGCCACACCGAAATCCGAACAGACATTGGAGAAGTAAAAGTTACACTTCAAAAGTGGAACAAATTGCCTAGCAACAGGATAAAGTTGGAAACAAAGAAAAGAATCCTGGACTGCAATTCATTCTTTTACATGGGAATAAATATTTGACAGTTCCTTCATAGATGAAGAGAAAACTGGAGGAAACAAAAATGTGATTCTATAAAGAAATATGTTGAGAGTTTCATTGACTAATAGAGTAAGCAACAAGGAAGTCTTAAATAAAATATGAAGAAAAAGAACATTTGTAGTCGGAATCAGACACAGCTGAAATTTATTGAACACATTTTGAGGAAGGAAAGCATGAAAAACTTAACACACAGGGGAAGATAGGCGAATTCAGCGATCTACCTACAAGATGAGCTTGTGCGAATGAATTACAGAACGAGGGGTTCCTTAGCAAAGGATTACAACTGCCAAAACTGCTTAGAATCAGAAGGGATACTGTTGTGTCGTGGCTCGTACCGTGTGACATCAGGTCGTCCGGATCTATACAAGACAATGTGCATTTAGCACGAGGAGTTGGCATTATCACGGACTTCGTGAAGTAACACCTACTACTGCGAGAGACTGTAAATATTGTATATACCTCTTGGTTGAACCACTCTGGTAATAAAGTAGTTTATCTATATTTCACTGTGTATTTCTTCATTCCACGATAAAACAAACAGGAAGTTTTGGAGAGCCATGACCGCTCATGTTCTGAAGGAATGCGTTGCATAGAAGAAGTGAGATGTAGAATAAGTTTCTGCTGCTTCAGCCCTTCTTCAAAGCCTCACGGTTTATCCTTTCACAGATGCTCTGTTGTATCCAATTTAAATAGTTATTTGATCCCTTGTGGTTTAATGGATATCGGCACCGAATAAAAAATCGTAGAGCCGAGTTCGAATTCTGGTCGAATTCGTTTCATTCACTTACGCACAAATGTCCTTGGTAAAGGTTTTAATCCATCTTGTCTCTCTCCGGCTATGAGTTGAATAGAAGGACATATTGACGTTCATAGCTTTGATTAATAACCTGTCTACTACTACACAATGAAATGGAAAGATACTGCGGGAAAACCTTCTGACTGGTCAGTCATGTCTAGACAAAGACATGATCGCCAAAACGTGTATCACGTACGGTACTTAATTGGCTGACTGTTAGTTTCTATCTATTAAGTTACTACCGATCGTTCTCATCAAGAAGAAATTTCTACCCACCAGAATTGGTTGATGTTATTGGCTGATTAGAGATTTTAATAGATCGTACACACACACACACACACACGCACACACACGCACACACACTTATGTATATAGGGTGTTCTAAAAGTAGGTGTACAGTAAATGACATTTATTTTGAGATTACACATACAATTACATTTAGTAATAGAATTTATACATTGACAATGAAGTTTTACAATTAAACAAAGGCGCTTAAATTTTATCAATGCAAGTGCTCAAAACTGTTGTCCATCTCAATGTATATCGCTTTGAAGTCTACCCCTCACGTTTCGACAAACATTTAAGCTACAAGTCTTCTTTGTATATTAATTTCTTGAAATGCATCTCTTGTGTAATTTTAAAAATCACCGACACTTCTTGGTTTACTTTGTCCTTGAGTACGAAAGGAAATATTGCTGAACTTAAACTCAAAAAGTATGTGTCGACCTGGCTTCCCTGTAGATATGTATCCCTAGAAAGTTTGAATGGCGTAGCTTAAAAAATGTAAGCGTGCATAGGGAAAAGTCACACACAGACTGCCTAATATATATATATATATATATATATATATATATATATGAGCCGTGTTCGAATTTCAGTTGAGTACCCTGCTTTCACTTAAGCACTGGTACCCTTGGGAAATGTATTAATCCATCACTTCCCTCCAGTTATGTATTAAATAACAGGATGGCGCCTGGAGGCAACCCATCCAGTGTTGGTGTCACAATAAAAACACTCTTGGTAGCCCTGGTGAAGCATCAAGTATTCAGCTATTTGACAAGATTATGAATTTCGCTATAAACTGTGCCAGGGTTCCAAATGCACAGGAAATACTGGAGGGGTGTAGTGAGTTCTATCTCGGCCAAGGCCGCAGGACGACTACAACCATAAAAACCTATGTTTGCACCATTTAATATGGTATAAGTGAGAGTAGTCGGGTTACAAACCTTGGTAGTCCACGACAACCGATCAAAATACTTACACTCCATATAATCCACGAGATATTTTCCAAGACATGTTTTCGATAAGAACTATGGTCCTATATTCCAGTAAATACTCGAATGTTATTACAAAAATGCTATCAGCAACAAATTTATCTTGTTGAGACTTTTGAGAAACGTAATTGGTCACTTTCAATCCTAGATACATGTGGCGAAATCCAGTTCTTTTCTAAGAATTGTCTTTTTGATTGCACTAACAATACAGCCAGTCTGTTAGTTAAGTGCCATAGTCGATTATGTTTCAAAAGAAATGAGCGAGTGTGTTGAAGGTTTTCCGAAGTAGGTTGCCATTATTTTCTGCGGTAGACTGGTTGCCAACCAAGGCTCTAGAACACAATCTGTCCTACTGTTTAATCTATATTAACCCAATTCAGTAAATATTAATTAACGGTTAACTTAGTTTGATGCGTTACATATTTCTTCTTTCTGCCAAATTTTTAAAACACTTTCTTTTTTTTCCGTTCGTTTTACCTGTTCGTATTTCATTCTTCCTTTGTATAATTCCTTCTCTCTTTAATATGGTTCTTTCTTTCTTTTTACTTTCTTTCTTTTTTCTTTCTTTCTTTCCTTCCTTCTTTTATTTTATTCTATTAATTTTTCTTTTTTATCTATTCTTTCTTTCTTTCTTTTAACATTTCATCAATCTTTCTTTCTTTTCCTTCTTTCTTTCTTTCTTTCTTATTCGTTTATCTTTTCTTTTGTTCTTTCTTTCTTTTTTCTTTCTTTCCTTCCTTCTTTTATTTTCTATTAATTTTTCCTTTTTTATCTATTCTTTCTTACTTTCTCTCCTTTAACATTTCATCAATCATTCTTTCTTTTCTTTTCTTTTCTTTCTTTCTGTCTTTCTTTCTTTCTTTCTTTCTCATTCGTTTATCTTTTCGTTTGTTCTTTCTTTCTTTTTTCTTTGTTTCATTTAACATTCTTTTAATCATTCTTTTCTTTTTTCTATTTGTGTATTTCTTTTTCTTTCATATTTTCTTTATCTGTTTGATATTTAATATCTTATTCAACATTTTTCTTTCTTTTGTTTTATCAATTTTTATCCCTCCCTTCACCTATTCTTCCTTCCTTCCTCTCTTTCTTTCTTTCTTTCTTTCTTTCTTTCTTTCTTTCTTTCTTTTATTTATTTATCTATTCTTTGTTTCTTTATCCATTTAAAATCTTTCTTTAAAATCATTCGCCTTAAAAACTGCCTCTGAAAAGGAACCGTCCAAAGTATGCAGTTCGACGCACCTGATTACTTCAGTTAGTGACGTAATCGTTACACTCAAATACAGACACACGATTAAAAAGAAACGCAGGCAAGAAGAAGAAGAAAAAAAGGAAGAAGAGAATAGGAAAGAAAGAGAGAAAGAGGGTAAAAGAATGCAAGAGAAGAGAAAATAGAGAGAGAAAATTAGTACAGAAAGTGCGTGAGTGAACAATTAAGAAAGAGAGAAAGAGACAAAATGTGAGCGAAAGAGAAAGTGAGAAAGATGAGAGCAGATAGTTATCGGCCATTTTATCTACCCCCCCCCTCGTAATTTGTCGTTCTACAATTACCTGTCTGGACTTCCACGCCCGTACGAGCACCTTGAAATCGGTAGAGGTGTGCAGATGCAAACGTTAAAGATAAATAAATAAATAAATAAATAAATAGAAAATAAAATAAAAAATAAAAATTGGGGTTATTTGAAAACTGAAAGCGCCCACTTTTTAATGTGAGGGAAGATCATTTTGTGGTTTTTATGTACCTACCTCCGTATCAACGCGGCCGTGCCTCGTTTTGAAAAGCCCGGTGTGAAGCAGAGCGAAAGAACATGTTTGTGTCATACTAAACATATGCATCGTGCTATTCAATAACTAGCTTAGACTGAAAAACAACTTTTGCAGAGGATGAAGGGAAAAATGAACATGTCACTGAGTTAACAGCCTGCGAGATAAGCTAAATAAACTGAGACGACTAAGTGCAGTAAAATTCAGATTCTACAATCATAAAAGAGCATAAAGAAAAAATCTTCTATGTGCCGTATCCCTTCAGAGCGTGTGTGATAAAAGCTCTTCACAGCATCCTAACTGCGTAGCTTTTTTAAGATTTATCTTACTAAGTAGATTAAACTCTTATTCCCGCGGCCACTCTTGCCTTCAATATGTTATCTAAATCTAAACTTATTTATAAATGGAACTTTGTCTGTGTGTGTGTGTGTGTCTCTCTCTCTCTCTCTCTCTCTGTATCCATTATCTATAGACTCCGAAACGGCTGAACCGATTTTCTTGAAAATTTACACAGTTGTACTATAAGCGTCTGCGAGTGTTCTTAGCTAGGTTTTGTGTCGAGGTACCCCCGATAAATATCGAAAATCGATAATGGAAAAAATCGGGTTATAGAAGGAGTGGTCCGATTTTAATCAAATTTGATACACTCATAGACAAAGACATAAGAAACGATATTGAGAAGTTTCAAGGTTACAGTTCTTACAATAGTGCAGAAAATCAATATATATATATAAAAGGCAAGATGTTTGTGTGTGTGTCTGTTTATCTGTCTGTATGTCCTTTATACAAATCCACAATTTTTATCCGATTCTCACCAAACTTCACACAAATATTCTTTAGGCTGAGTCTGAGCTCCAGGACCATGGGCTAATTATAAAGCTTTCATTACACCCGAGCAACGCCGGGCTATACTGATTGTTCAATATATTACGGCCATATCACGTTCTCGTTCGATCACCGACGTTAAGTAATGTCGAGCCTGCTCATTACTTAGATGGGTGACTAATTGTGAATACCTACAGGTGGTGTAATGGATAATGCGTTGTGAATTGTTAGTCGGAGAGTCGAGTTCTAATTCCACTTGGATTCGTTATATTCACCTACGTGCAAACAATATTGGAAAAAGTATTAATCCACATCTTCTCACCCAGCTATGGGTTAATTAGCAAGACTTCTATCAATAAGACATAATATCCTCTGTTTCCCAAATTTTTACAATCTAAGAATAATTGTTGGTTTTAAATAACGTGCGAAGTTTTGATAACTCGTCGAAATAGAATGAATCTAACATTTATTATTAGTATATATATATATATATATATATATATATATATATATAAATATGTGTGTGTGTTATGAATAATGCTCGATAATATATTACAGAGCTATGAATTATATATTAAAAAATATACACTTTCTCCTCAGAGGTACTGAGTCGAGCCCTGAAGATTGCGTTGTGGATGAAACTTTGAGTCATGCTACCGGTATATATATATATATATATATATAGCCTTTGAGATTTGAAAAAGAATATATACAGCCATTGAGATTTTAAAATAAATCTCTCGACAGGCGGTCAGGAGCGAGGGAAAATTTACGCTCCCCCAAATCATTTCACTTGACCGACTCCATTTTCTTAAAAGTCGCCTTATGTAAACATAGCGTGAAACGCTGACGGAAAACAATTAATGAAATTTTAATTAAAATTTCGAATGTGTTAAAAAGGATTTAATAAATTAAAAAATAATAACAACATTTTATCTTTCCCCTTAATAATAGCATAAATATTTTGATGATAAAACTTTGTTTTTATTAAGTTGAAAATTATGATATGCTGGATTTTTCTTTGGCACTTGAGTGGAGGTACCTAATTAGTCGTAGTTTCTTTCTTTTAATGCAGCCAACCAAGATTTTTCTAGCATAGAGACAAAACCCAGTTTTTCACAATGACTGAGACAATTGAAATTATTTGAGCAGAAAATAGTGCAAAACACTAACTTTGCCTGTTATTTATGGTCAGGCGCCCCTACTGTTCATCTCGGCGTTCTTGACAGGTTCCAAAGGAAAATCTGTAATGTGATAGGTCACGACTTGGCAGCTCGACTCCAGCCACTTTCTCACCGGCGGGACGTGGCTTCCTTCTGTCTATTCTACAAATATTTTCATGACTTCTGCTCTGACAAACTTGGGTCGCTGGTGCCCTCGCCACAAGAATTTACTCGTGCAACTAGACTGGCAATAAGGTCTCATCCATTTACAGTTAGATGAACCAAATGCAGCATTTCTACTCCATCAGCTTCTTTTCTCGCACTTCCCGCCTGTAAAACTCCATTCCATATACTTGCTTTCCTGACGGCTACAACCTCCAGGAATTTAAATGCAGTGTCAATACCCATCTCTTATCCACTTTACTCCAGTTCTTTTTACATCACCCCGTATATCTTGTTCTTTTCCTTTCTCTCTACTTTCGCAACTGTCTTCACACCTGTGTTCCCATCCTTCTCTTGCTCTTTCTCTGACACCCCCTGTAACTGGTTCGTCTTTCTCTTCACTCTCCTACTACCTAAACTTTTACTCTTATGTAGACACCTTCGTATCAGTGACGGTACTGCCTTGCTTGCGGTGAAACGATTAAAAAAATAAAGTTTACACACAATTTTGACCCCAATTAACAACTTTATCAAAAATGAGAAAAATACAATCGGTCGTGATCTTGACTTCAGCTGCTTCCCTCTGCCGTTTCTAGAAATATTTTAATGAAAATCGTTCTAACGAATTTAAGCGTTCTACTAGATTGGGAATTAGGTCTCATTTTACTGTTGAAATAGCTAGATGTAGCAGTAGTTTTTAGTTAAATAGTTTCTTTTCTCGCGTTTTTCCCTTGTGAAACTTCATTCTGGATTATTGCTTCCTTGCAACTTATGATCTTCAAACATTTTAATGCGACATATATTATCCTTCTAAATTCTGTTCTTTTGTTGTCCTTTCTCCTGAACTCTCCTTTTTTTCATTCTCAGTAACTCCTGGAATCTTAGTGGCATATTCGCCTTGCTTGGAGTGAAATAATTAAAACAAAAAACAAAAATAAACAAACAAAACAAAACAAAAAAAGAAAAACAATTTAATTAGATATGCGCGGTACTTATTTGAAAGCGCTCAATGTCAGTGATCGAGCTTACGCAACATTACAGAAGTGAAGCATTTGAGTCATGATGAAGTAATGCATATATATATATATATATATAGTGATTGAAAAGTAACTTCCTATTTTAAAATACTTATTGTT
This sequence comes from Ascarosepion bandense, assembly GCA_037127315.1. Lineage (NCBI taxonomy): Eukaryota > Metazoa > Mollusca > Cephalopoda > Sepiida > Sepiidae > Ascarosepion > Ascarosepion bandense. The sequence continues at coordinate 841,677 of JBBBDQ010000920.1, read as the reverse complement.
TATATGCTGACTAGAACATTTACAAGAAATGAATATGAGATGAAAACGAGGTGTTCTTTCAAATTCGTTATGGGCATCAGATTTCGCTATCGGCTTCTCGAGTTACCTAAGAATCGCATCAACTGATTTCCCCAGGATCTCTTGGGGTATAGAAGACATAACTTTTTGGGCGATCATGTCTCGAAAGAAACATGACTGACTGGACAGAAGATTATCCCGCAGTTGGTTGCCATTGCTTTCTGCGGTAGACTGGTTGCCAGCCAAGGCTATAGAACCCAATCTGTCCTGTTATTTTTGTTATTTGACTCATAGCTAGAGGGAGAAGCGATGTATCATATTATTACGTAGTAATTAGTGGGAGATCAGTTTATTACTTCAGAACAATAGGAAACCGATCCCCCACTTTATGGCCAGTAGAAGCCTTTATCATGATTACAACTATTATATTCAGTCAGTTAAGTGCCATACGTGATACACGAAAGAGACATGACTGACTGGACAGAAGATTACCTGGTTACCAGCCAAGGCTATAGAACCCAATCTGTCCTATTATTTAGCCCATAACTGGAGGGAAGGGGCGGATTAATAACTTTCTCAATGGTATTTGTGCGTAAGTGAATGCAACGAATTCAACTGGAACTCGAACTCGGCTCTCTGATTTTTCATTCCGAGATCAATGGCTGAAAATGGCTTTGAGTGAGTGGAGCATTTGATCATGTTTATTTGAATCATCGTGAAATGGCGCTACAAAATCACAAAGAACCGTAACAAATAACTTCATTATTCGAGGAGTACCAACAGCAACAACAACTGAAGTGAATAGTAAATACTACTCAAACTGAAAATAATAAGATTATCAAAATAATGATTTTCCATACTACTAATAAAAGGTTAGGAAAGAGAGCTTCATCAATACTGGAAAGAGCGATAACAGCTACTGTACCTTGTAAAAATCTAGATGAAATGAAAGTTGACATTTAGTTATGCATGCATTTTTAGTTGTCAGCAATAAGTTTGCAAGTCCAGAGAATGCCAATATCTTGGTTGTATTATTGTCAGTTTAAAAGTTAATTTAATTTAATTTAAAATTTAAAGTTCACGTGAAACAGAATTTAGCGTCACATCTAAACTTATTTATAAATGGAACTTTGTCTGTGTGTGTGTGTGTCCGTTACCTATAGACTCCGAAACGGCTGAACCGATTTTCTTGAAAATTTACACAGTTGTACTATAAGCGTTGGCGTGTGTTCTTAGCTAGGTTTTGTGTCGAGTAACCCCGATAAATATCGAAAATCGATAATCGAAAATCGGTTATAGAAGGAGTGGTCCGATTTTAATCAAATTTGATACGCTCATAGAAAAAGACATAAGAAACGATATTCAGAAGTTTCAAGGTTGCAGTTCTTACAGAAGTTGTGCAGAAAATCGATAATATAAAAGGCAAGATGTTTGTGCGTGTGTCTGTTTATCTGTCTGTATCTCCTTTATACAAATCTACAATTTTTATCCGATTCTCACCAAACTTCACACAAATATTCTTTAGGCTGAGTCTGAGCTCCAGAACCATGGATTAGTTTTAGAGCTTTCATTACACACGAGCAACGCCGGGCTACACTGCTAGTTGCAAAATAAAAATTCGGTGTCTCAAGATATTTTGATATGAGGAGATAAACTAATTCGACAGCAGAAGACGCTCACAAGAAGTTAAAAAAATCATTATCCGAATATATATATATCGTGTTGAATACACTGGTTCCCGTCTGATCACCGAAGGTAACCAACATCGAGCCTGGTCACTACTTAAATGGGTGACCATTTGGGAATACCTGGTGCTGTAAACGTAAGGACCAAGAATGGTCCACCGGTCCTCCAGCTTTAGGTGTTAGGTGCGTGATAACAACCTTGTCCCGTAAAAAATAGTTTGTTACAGAAACAGCAACAAAAAGTTACTGCCATTTGCACTATTGGGTGTGATGGATAAATGATGATGATATATATATATATATAATATCTCTGTTATATATATACGGTCTCACACCCTGATTGAGCACTCTGGAAAAATAGCAGACTTCGATAAACAGTAGCTACTCTGGCATGTACGCATCGCTCATTCAGTGAAATGAATTAGAGCGCTCTAGCTATTAGGCGCGTATAATGATATGCGCTAAAAGTCTGCCTACTTCCACCGAACGCCCATAGCCCAGAGGTAGAGTCGCCGACTGACGCCATTTGGTCGGGTTTCAATCCTGGGTAAAAAAGCAATCGGAGTCTAACCGTACTGATGAGCTTTGATACGGCGAAATAGATCTGTCTGTGGATGACACTATATATATATATCAGAGCTATTAAGTATATATTAAATATACATACAGCTATCAAAGATGAAAACGGCGAAGCTCGAACTGTTGCCCTAGATATCTCCAAAGCATTTGACAGAGTCTGACATTCTGGCCTTCTTCGCAAGCTACGGGGCTATCGTATAACTGGACATTTGTTTGATCTAATCCAGTCCTTCTTCTTAAATCGCATAATAAAGATAGTATTTAATGGTCATGAATCCAGATACATTCATACGACCGTGAGTGTCCCACGAGGTTCTTTTCCAGGTCTTACGCTTTTTCTGACATCAACAATCTCCCTGATATAATCAGATCCCAAGTAGACATCTACGCTGACGACACCACCATTTACTTCCGCCCCGATATGAAATCTTTTAAGACTGACAAAGCAACCCTCGCTGCTGATCTTGAAAATGGGCATTCAATTGCTCCTACCCTCTAACAGCATGGATCAGGCTAGTCTTCCTAAAAGCAAAACACGGCGCCTCCTCGGCCTAACGCTCTCAGCCGAACCCAAGTAGAATGATTACATTGAATCCCGAAGTAAATCTGCTGTTAAGAAGGTCGGTTCATCGTGTAGAGCCAGGGAGTTTTTCTCGTCTGAATCTTGCACATATATAAATCTACCATCTGCCCGTGCATTGAATATTACTGTCACGTCTGGTCGAGTGTCCCTGCTATTCATCTCGGGGTTCTTGACAAAATCCAACAGAGAATCTGCAATATGATTGATCCCGACCTTGGTAGCTCAACTTCAGTCACTTTCTTACCGACATCAATCAAATGTAACCGCAACTTCTACCTCAACAGCTTCTTTTTTCGCACTACCAGCCTGCGGAACTCCTTTACGTATACTTGCTTCACTGATAGCTACAACCTCCAAAAATTTAAAAGCAATGTCAAATCCTATCTCTTATCTTCATGACTAGCAATCTTTCACTGACAATCCGTGTATCATGTTCTTCTCCCTCTCCACTCTACTCTCATGCAACTCTCTTTACATCAGTGTTTTCATCATTCTCTTAACTATCCTATGACACCCACTGGAACTTGTTCCTCTTTCTCATCACTCTCGTCTTATGTATCCCCTTGCGCACCAGTGGCAGAACTGCCTTGATTGGGTTGAAATGATTAAAAAAAAAAAATAACCCTACGTCTATAGCAAGACTTGGAGCGTCATGCGCTATGCAATCATCAGGTGAACTTTCTGGGATTTGAACTTTTGCTTCTCGCGTTGTTGATGTTAGGTGCATATTAGGAAGCTAGGATGCTATTCGTACTTTTTTTTTTTTTGTAAATTTAGTTTGATTAGGACTTAAACATGAAACTGGAAATATTACATCTTATAAATATAAATTAACAGGTAGAATATTTTAAAGGCAATGTTCATACGAGTTGGTGCCTCGGGGTCAAGGGTGATCACTTCCCTTGTTAAATTTCGAATCAAGATTTTTAAATAGTTTGAATTGATATACACACGCTTGCAGAGATGCATATATAATATGTATTAAAATAAATCTTTATAGTTATTTTTCGCATAAGAAGTAATTATTATTTAAAATAATCATCTTCCTTGTCAATGAACTTAATTTAGTCATGATATGGATTCATATAAATCAAATATAAAACAATGATACACCATTGTAAGCAACAATTTAGGCAGTATTTAATATATATTTATATATCACACATAAGTATATATACATATATATGCACATATATACCTATATATGAATACATAAGTATATATGAGACATAAGTATATATACATATACAAGCATGCATATATATATATATATATATATATATATTATGTGTATTTAGGCAGTATTTTTTTATTGATGCATGTTTCATTAAATAATATAGACAAATTTTGTCTATTCATTTTAATAAATTCTTTTCATTTCGTCTGATAAGCTTAATAGCATTATTGTTGAAAGAAGAAAGAAAATCAAATTATTGATACATGTTTATTTAATCTTTTCTGAGCTTTCGGCTTAACAAAAATGACAATTATATTCAGTGTATTAAACAGTTCGCGGACAAACAATATTAATAGTAGTTTTTGTGTTTACATCTTATGACGTAGCACATGAACACGAGAGAGTGGAGGCGAGAAGTATTAAGTATGGAAAGCCATTGGGATGCCAATCGCTTCTGTTATCTATTATAGGCATTAAAGAATGTGGAGATTTCGTAGTATATTTTGTTCAGGTTAGGTTTCAACTGTTTTATGTATATGGCTTCGAGAATTTTTACTTTTGTTTATTGTTTTTATGTTTAAGTATAATTGTGTTTTCGACGAGGTTTTCGAGTAGTTGTGTATGTCGCCAGGCATGTTGTTTTAAATGGCTAAAGATGTTATAATTGTCATTTAAATGTAGTGTCAAACGTTTAATGCATTTAATATAATTGTCATCTTTGATAATGGCTGATGTAAGCCAGAAAGGATTAAATAAACATGTATTAATCCTGTGATTTTCTTTCTTCTTTTAACAATAATGCTATTAAGCTTATCAGACATGAAAACAATTTACATAAAATAAATAGACAAAACATGTATATATTATTTAATGAAGCATGCATCAATATATATATATATATATATATATATATATATGGTGTATCAAAAATACTTTTATAAACTTTGGTTACCAACATTATTAACTAACTGTTGCGACATTATTTTTTCGATGTCGAAACAAAATGTACACTTTTGTAGTAAATTATAATTTATACATGTTCTAAACTATAACTTTTAATAAATATTCATAGTTTTATTTCTATACTGAGCCCTGTTTTAAATTAATGTTTTGAACGTTGTTAATACTGTCTTCGTTCTTTATTGACTTGGATATATATATATATATATATATATATATATATATATATATATATATATACAGAGGAAGGCATTTTCTTTAAAATGTTGTTTCGAGTTCAAGGGACAAGTAAATACTGTTGAAAATAAAACGGAACGTCTACTCAAAAACTTATATCCTGGAGTAAGATAAATCTTTTGAATTCATTAACAGGTGCCCGACTCATTATTTACGAGGGTCATTCAATAAATAAGGTGAATTTTTTATATAAGGATTTTAATACAGATAGAAGCTTACATTTTAAAAAATATTTTTTTTCATTTACTTCTTTTCAAAGGGATTTAATTTTTTTGCAGATTGAAAAAACTTTGAGAGTTTTGGAGATTAACAAAGATGGCCGACCAAGAAGCATACTTCAGGATTGAACAGAGGTCAGTTATCAAGTTTCTGGTTGCTGAAGGATGCAAGACAGTTGAAATTCATAGGAGAATGTCAACTGTGTATGGTACCACATGTTTCAGCCAAAAAATGTCTACAAGTGGCTATAGACCCCAGTGTGTTCAGTTGTTTAAAGAAGGACGGAACAGTATTGAGGATGAAGACAGGACTGGGACGCCTACAGAAGTGAGGTCTCCTGAGGTGATCGAATCAGTCAATGACCTCATTCAGTCTGACAGAAGGGTGACAGTGGATGACATTGCAAGGACTTTGAGTCTTTCTGTTGGGACAGCACACAAAATTATTCAAGATGACCTTGCCTACTCGAAGGTCAGCTGCAAGGCTTCACATAGCAGCCTAAACGATGCAGACCATCAACGAGCTGGGTTGGGAACTGCTCTCTCACCCCCCTTACAGCTCAGACCTTGCCCCTTCAGATTTTCACCTGTTTGGTCCCTTGAAAGCGTTCATGAGAGGCATAAAGTTTGAAAGTGACGATGAAGGCAAAAGTGCTGTGAGCGATTGGCTGAGACATCAGTCCAAAGATTATTACGGTGAGAGAATATGGAAGCTTGTGCACAGATAGGAAAAGTATGTGACACTGCTGGGGGACTACGTTGAAAAAAAAAGTAAGCTCCTATCTGTATTAGAAGTTCTTATACAGAAACATTCACTTTATTTATTGAATGACCCTCGTATTTTCTATTGAATCCTTTTGCTGAGGGCAAGATTATCAAAATTTCAAATTAAACTTTTCTGTTCCTTTACAATTTTAAGAAATTTGTTCAATTTTAATGTAAAACTTATTAAAATGACTTCAAACTCTCACCTATTTTCGTTTATTCTCTTTCCAGTTATCCAGAGTTTGTTGCCAGACAGAAAAAGAGAAATAAGCCTTCGCAACATGGATGTTTATTTCATTTTCATTCATATTCCCTGTGTACTTAGATTTTCCAGTGTATGAATTCAATTGAATTAAAGACAATTTAATTTAATAACCAACCTAAAACGTTCTACAAGGTCCTACCTATTTACAGTTAGACAATTTTTATCCCAGCAGATTCTTTTCTCGCAATTCCCACCTGTGGAATTCCCTTCCATATACTTCCTTTCCTAACGGCTACAATCTCTTGGAATTTAAATGCAATGTCAATTCCCATCTCTTATCCACTTGACTCCAGTTCTTTCTACATCATCCCGGATATCTTGTTCTTTTCCTTTCTCTCTACCTTCGCAACTATCTTCACACCTGGGTTCCCATCCTTCTCTTGCCCTTTCTCTTTTTCGGTATAAGGACTTCTAATCCAGATAGAAGCTTACGTTTTTTTTTTTAACTTTTTTCCTTTAATTCTTTTTCAAAGGGATTTAATTTCTTTTGCAGATTGAAAACAAACTTTGAGAGTTTTGGAGATTAACAAACATGGCCGACTAATAATCATGCTCCAGGATTGAACAGAGGTCAGTTATCAAGTTTCTGGTTGCTGAAGGGTGCAAACCAGTTGAAATTCATAGGAGAATTTGAACTGTGTATGGTGCCACATGTTTCAGCTAAAAGACGTCTACAAGTGGGCTAAATTGTTTTAAGAAGTTTAAAAGTGAGGATGAAGGCAAAAGTGCTGTGAGCGATTTGCTGAAACATCAGTCCAAAGATTTTTACGCTGAGGGAATATGGAATCTTGTGCACAGATGGGAAAAGTTTGTGACACTGATGAGAGACTACGCCGAAAAAAAAGTAAGTTTCTATCTGTATTAGAAAAGTTCACCTTAGAAAAATTCACATTATTTATTGAATTACCCTCGTACATGACGAATGCAGGATGTGAACGTGTAATATTAGGCTACATAATCTGAATATGTTTGGCTCTTACATTCTTTAAGATCAGATTTTTAAAAAAATGATATAAAACATGTCTAATGAGAATAATGATTTTCTAAGCTTAACTTAGATGTGACACAAGTTCGAATGATTGGGGAGCTAATTAATCAAGCGAGAAAATCTTGGTAACCATTACTCCCCGTCGAAGTGCCCTGTGTCTGGAGAGTATTGTATGTGGATTATTTATTAATATTCCTTCGTGATATTTTATCTGTAAGAACGTGTGTTTATTTTTATTTTTTATTTCTTTTACTGGGGAGGTATTTTTAAAATCTTTTTTTTTTTGTATTAAGGTATTTAATGAGATATTAACAATTAAATAAGAAACAAATTGGCAAAATCTTTATAAATTTAATGTTTCGCTGTTGGATTTCATCTGAAATATTTGTGGGCACCTCGAGGTGGTTAATGGTTAGCAAGCTTTTCTCGCTAGAACCATTACAATTGAGTAGTGAGTTCGATCCTCACTGGGTGTTCCTTGCTTCCGGCCTTGTGCCACATCTAAGTACGCTTAGACAATCACCACTTGAAATATTTGTGAAATTGAATGTTGAATTATGCGTTACATTTTTAATTCTGATTTGTTTTCATTCTCTGGACATCATAGCTAGCATGCAGGTTTAATTCTTGGTATATTAGCTTAATTTAAGTGCGCATTAAAATTTAGGCGTATTATTGCATTTTAATTTTATTATAGACATGACAAATACTGGATGTGAACGTGTAATATTAGGTTAAGTCATTAAGTTAAGCTTTTACATTATTTATGTTAATGTTTTTACGAAGATTGGTGATATAAAAATATGTCTGATGAGTATGGCGATTTTCAAAGTGTAGATTAGTGGCACAAGCCCGAAAATAAGGAGTACCTAGTGAGGATCGAACTCGCTACTCAACTGTCTAACGAGACAAGTTTGCAAAAACTTACACCACATCGAGTGGCCCACAGACCTAAAGATAAGTCCGCAAAAAATAAAAGAAAGGCCTTTAAAACATAATTTCATATATAAGCGAATATTTTCCGGGCGTGTTTATTAATGTCTTTTAATTATTTGATATTTGTAGGGTTGTAAAAAAAAAAAAATTGTTTTTGTTTCCAAATTTTTGATCCTGTTACTGAGAACAATATAGGGATTGTCCAGACTGAATGGGAGGGGAATGCATAATTCTAACGTCTTATTTCAAATTTAGTCAGATTGTGCGTATGTGTGTGTGCCTATGCATAAATGAAATGCTACAAGTGTATATAATTACTTACGCACAACACACATATTTATATACATAACGTATGCAAAGTCACAAGCAGAGAGTGTGAGCTGTGATACAGCGAGACAGGCTTGTATGTGGACTACCGAGCGCCCATAGCCCAGGGGTAGAATCGCCGACTGACGCCAATTCGGTCGGGTTTCAATCCTGGGTTAAAAGCAATCAGAGTCTAACCGTACTGATGAGCTGTGATACAGCAAAACAGATCTGTCTGCTGATGACTATATATATATATATATATATATATATATATATATATGTCTGTATGGATGTATATCAATATGTTTGGACTGTAATGATAATAAAACGTTTATTTCACGCAACAAACATTTATTTTTCAACAAAGTTTATTTCCTTGTCAATATGGCAATGGGCATCATTCATTATATAGGCTGTTTTGAAAAGATTTCAACTTTCTGTATGATCTTCAAAAAAAGGTTACGTTTTGTTTTAGCCATAAAATGACCAAACCATGGCGTTAAATACAAGAAAAATGATTTAACATTCTGATGAAAATATTTCACTGACAAAAATCAAGAAACAACAAAAAAAGTCTTTTTATTTAATATTTGTGTGAATCTCTCAGTAAGATTTTTTTTTTGTGTTTTATCATTGATGTGAGTCTGTTTTATCTTGGTTGCGTTACCCTAAACCAGTGACGTCATACCTACTCTCAAATTCGTCTCAAGAGTTCGGCACCCACCACCATCCCCGTCCGACACTGCATCAACCAATCAGCTTATTGATGCGTGACGTCACTAGACGCGAGATGTTCTTCCTATCGCGTTTATTTTTCGTTTTAATACACCTCCTCCCTGCCCCCGCCTCACTTTTTTTTTAATATTTGCAGTTCTGTCAACTCTGTCTGCAGGGGCGTGTCCTTTTTATTATTATTTCTTTTTAATCGATTATCAGCTGACCCGAGATCTAGCGTCTGATTGGTGGTTTACGTAGCACACCATCCCCTACACACCACCCCTCCTACCAGTGATTGCCTACCGAGCGTACCTATCGAAATAGGCTGAGCTGGTGATCGATACTGGTTTTGGCTTCGAACACATCAAGGAGTAGAAGGCAGTGCTAGAATTCATGGCGCAGACAGACGCTGGGTCGGCTTGCCATCCCCAACCACAGCGTTTTTGTGTTTAGACATAGATGCATACATTTTCTCTTTCTAGGCTTTTTATTTGTTGCAACCTTTTGTTCGCCATTAACATTTTTGTGGCTACACAAGTCATTTACTAATGTCGTCTAGTATTTTGATAGGACGAGGGAGGTCAAATAAAATCGTTCTGTAAAAAATTGACCAATAGAAAGGACAAAAGTAATTAGCATTTGGTGGGTGCAACTTTTAAAGGGCTATCTGCATAATGTTGTCTAGAAATAAAAAGCACATAACTTTGCTACATGTTGAGAAGAATATGATTATTAATGCGTTATACTTTTGTAAGTATGTGGCTATATATATATATATATATATATATATACACATGTGTGTGTGTGTGTGTGCGCGCGTGTGTGTGTAGATAGAAATATAATTATAGATATCAATAGATAGATATAGATATATAAACCAAGTTGACTAAACACAGTGTGGATATAGAAATCAACATTGCAGAGTAACTGTAAGTTTCCCATCTAAAGTGATCATATGTACACGGTATTTTTAAATTCAAAACTTTTTATTAATATTCTTTCCTATATATATATATATATATAAAGAGAGAGAGAAAGAGACAGACAGACTGACAGAGACAGAGAAAGATGGATAGCTAGATAGATAAAGGCAGTTTGAACAGAAGAATCCATACAGCATAATGCCTGTCAGTTTTACACTTTAAGTAACTTTCAGATGAAGTGATATATATACTAGCAATATAGCCCGGCGTTGCTCGGATGTAATAAAAGCTTTAAAACTAATTCATGGTCCTGGAGCTCAGACTCAGCCTAAAGAATATTGGTGTGAAGTTTGGTGAGAATCGGATAAAAATTGTAGATTTGTATAAAGGACATACAGACAGATAAACAGACACACACAAACATCTTACCTTTTATATATATATATATATATATATATATATATATATATATATTATCGATTTTCTGCACTATTGTAAGAACTGCAACGTTGAAACTTCTAAATGTCGATTCTTATGTCTTTGTCTATGAGTGTATCAAATTTGATTAAAATCGGACCATTCCTTCTATAAACCGATTTTTTCAATTATCGATTTTCGATATTTATCGGGGGTACCTCGACACAAAACCTAGCTAAGAACACTCGCAGATGCTTATAGTAAAATTGTGTGAATCTTAAAGAAAATCGGTTCAGCCGTTTCGGAGTCTATAGGTAACGACACACACACACAGACACACACACACAGACACACACACACAGACAAATTTCCATTTATAAATAAGTTTATATATATATATATATATATCACATATGTGTGTGTATGTGTGTGTGTGTGCATGCATGTACACAAACATGTACTTAAAATAACAATATCTCATTCTCTCTCTTTCTCCACTCTATATGAAATTATTGTTTAAATCTTTCTATATTTGTGCAGCAAAATTGCTATATCGAGCAGTTATAGATATTGACTGTGTGGCATAGGTACTCACAGTACATGGTGACTGTCAGTTACACGCGTTTATGGACTCTGCGAACCAAATGTCACTACTCGTTTAAAGTCTCTATGTATAGGTCACTGAAGGATTAAGGATTGTGATGGCGGGGAAGTCACGTGAAGGTGCAAATCAGACCGTCGCAATTCTTTATTTCTAATACGTCACCTCCCACCAAAAATGACGAACTGAAAGGTCAGAACTTACGTGTAATAAAGCTCATTTAAATACCAAAGATATTAACACGAAAGAAAAATATGCAAAATAAATAAATGCATGACAAATAAAAATGAGCAATCTAAAGATGTGCGTTGTCGTGCAGTGGGTATCAGCTCTACCTTAATAGCAGGACAGATTGGGTTCTGTAGCCATGGTTGGCATCCAATTTACCTCAGAATCTAATCGCAACCGACTGCTGGAAAATCTATAGTTTAGATGTGGCACAAAGCCGAATGTATGGGGTACCTAGTGAGTATCGAACTCACTACTTATTTGTAATGGTTTTAGCGAAGCAAGATTGCTAAGCATTACACCACGTCGAGGTGCCCTCAGTGCCAGAGATTGAGCGTATGTAAATGTAAACGTTGGCATTGAGGTCAAAGCCCTGCGGCTACTTCGAAGCTGAAGATTCGGTTTAGTCATAAAGCTCTCGACGCCTGATTTTGGTCTCAATATCCACATATATTAACGGTTTGTATATATATATATATATATATATAGGTGGTGAAGAGAAGCAACAGTTTTACAATTCCGAGTTCTCCGGCATTTACTTTTTTTTATAAAAGTGCTCAATACAAAAAAATTGTAGAGCATAATATAATTAAACTTGTTTTTTAATTAAAATTAATATATTTAACATTGCGATACGGAAATTTCTAAGTTTCGAGATATTTACCTCGTTATCAGGCCCATATCTATAAATAACAAGCATATTGTTTTGTATTTTCAAATGAAAATCATTTTCACAACAATAATCTCACATTGCCTGATGACGAGGTAAAAATCTCAAAACAGAAATGTCCGTGTCGCAATGTAAAATATATTAGTTTTAATTAAAAACAAAAATTATATGTATATATAGTCATCCGCATTACATCCTTCAAACGTTTTAATTATGTGTCGAGTATTCCTGTCAATGTTTTAAATATATATATTCATCAGCAGACAGATCTGTTTCGCTGTATCACAGCTCATCAGTACGGTCAGACACCAATTGCTTTTTTTAACCCAGGATTGAAACCCGACCGAATTGGCATCAGTCGGCGATTCTATCTCTGGGCTATGGGCATTCGGTAGAAGGAGGCAGACTTTTTAGCGTGCATATTATCATTATACACACCCAATAGCCAGAGTGCTCTAATTCATTTTACTGAATGAGCGATGCGTACATGCCAAAGTAGCTACTGTTTTTCAAAGTTTACCATTCTTCCAGAGTGCTCAATCAGGGTGTGAGAGCGTATATATATATATATATATATATATGCACATGAGAGAGAGAGAGAGAGAGAGAGAGAGAGAGAGACAGAGAGAGAGAGACAGAGACAGAGACAGAGAGTGTGTCTATGTGTGCATGAGAATGTGAACCGGTGGATCAGTTAATTCATCTCTCATTTTACCCAACATTTTATGTACTTCGCTATATTTAGAACATCATTCAGCTAATAAATTTACTAAGTTACGGATATACTGATTTACTTTTGTAAGTGTATGTGTATGTACATTTATGTGTCTAAGTGACATTCATACAGACACACGAAAACTCGTACACACACACAACTATACAAATACAAATGCATACACACAAACACATGTAAACATGTTATAGTTGAAATCATACATGAATTATATCACCGCACACATATCTATACAGAGAGAGAGAGAGAGAGAGAGAGAGAGAAATTGACTATATTCTTATAACTCAATTTGTGTTGTATTCTGCTCTACCTTCGTACTTTCGTACTTTCGTATCGAGCACTTTGCTGTTAAGAATTGAGTTCTATAAATTTGCTGGTTAATCTTAATTGATAGCCTCTTGCCCTGAAGAACCGTTCTTGTGAAACCGCAGTAGGTGGTGGCTCAATTCTAGATTTTTGTATTGTATCTTGCTCTACTTTCGTACTTTCGTATCGAGCACTTTACTGTTAAGGTTTCGTCTTGGTTTTTTTTCTTTCAAACGAGCACCAGACGTATTGTTCTATTCCGCTGTTTGTTTCTTTTTTTTTCTCCCCCTTTATTTAACACACAAGGTAGTCCTCGCTGGATTAGAAGACGCTTTATATTACTGTTAGCATTATTTTTGGATATCTATTCTGTTATTATTAGTGTTGACTTACTGTGATTAAATACATAACTATATATATATATATATATATTGTCGTGACCTCGTCACCAAATTATTGTGGTCCATTAGGGCCAGAAATAAAGACCCAAAGGCGGAAGAGTTGAACAGATATAATACAAGAACTGTAGTACAAACATATACCAATGAACGATTATTAGCGCGGCTGTCAGAGTTGGGCTGGAATATATATATATATATATATATCTCCTACTTATATATATATATATATATATATATATATATATATATATATATATATATGTAGTTCGGAAGAGTTCAATGTGTCATATGGGTAAGTCACCATAACACTCGCTTCCTAAGTATGAGTCTTAATATTTTTTTTATTTCTGGATTCACGGCGAGAAAATCAGACGTTTTTTTTTAGTTTTTACAAGGCGCTGTTGCAGGGCCGCATGTGGTATTGGTATATCAAAAGTATCATACATGACATCCATTACTTCTTTGTTTTTTTAGAGGGACCGCTGTCAGCATGGTCCGACAGGCGTTTCCTGATCTGATTTTAGTGTCTTTTGTGAGGAACCGTTAATTATATAAACTATATTTCCTATTCTTTAGTTAATTGTGCCCATTTCCCAGAAACATTTATTAAACCGGTACATCCGAAAAAAATGCCTCGTCTCTCTCTCTCTCCGGGTCGGTAACGTTTCGTAGGTACCGTGTTTGTTTGTCAAGGTTTTTTTTGTTTTGTTTGGGAAGTAGCATGTTCAACACAAACCTGATTTTACGCGCAAATATTACCTTGGCTGGGAGCAATCATGATGGTGTATTGCCGTTAGCTGTTATTCTATGCATTTGAAAAAAAAACTGTTTTTGAGCTTTTTCTGTGGGTGAGCCTCTATCTTTATTCAAAGCTCTTTTTAGCGTGTCAACGAATCGCTTGACCTGTCCAGTGAATATTGGGTGATATAGAGCAATCGTGATATGATTGATCTGGAAGGTCTCATAAATATCCTTAAATTCGCCGGATGTCAATTGTGTTTCATTGTCTGAGACTAAACAATCGACTACCCAAAATCTGACGAACAGTTCATGTAGGAAATGCATTGTCACTTTTGTAGTGGAATCTTTCCATCTAAGAACTTCAGGCTCCTTAGAAAATACTATCTACTACTATAAGATAGTAGAATAGGTCTAGCAGACCTGCAAAATCTACATGAATTCGAGACCATGGTTGGTTTGTTTTAGGCCAAGAACTATATTTGATTGGAGGTGCCTTCGCTGCCAAGGCACAGCCTTTACAGGATTTTACCATATTTTCAATATGTTCAACCAGTATACATAACTGCGCATAAGGCTTTTCATCTTTGTAATCCCTGGATGATTCGTATGGATTTCCTCAGAATTATTCTTTGTAATGTTGTGGAAATGACGACTCCCTCACTATATAACAGTACTTTGTTACATGAAGAAAATATACCCAAAGTCTGTTTGTCTTTTTCAAGAATTTTGATTTTGGTTTGCGTGATAAACTCATTGTTTACAGCTTCTTGTTATATCTTATTGAGAGTTACAGGGAGTTCCCTTCCTGAGTTCCACAATGTAATTTTACATTCTACTTCTGTTCGGAGAGAGGCAATTACAGTATCTTACAAAGGTTCTCTGTGTTTCGGGATTAATCTGGACAGTCTTTGGGCATGACGTAGTTTTTAGACGATAGGAACTCTATTTGGAAGTTATAGTTTAAAAGAATTCTTCCCTATCTACGCAGTCTATTTGCTATATGCACAGGCAAACCTTTTTGAGAACCGAAGATTGTAAGTAACGGTTCATGATCCGTCCGAAAAGTAAAGTGTCTACCGTGAATTTACTAGTGAAACTTCGTTACTGCGAAAATAATTCCTACCGATTCCTCCTCAATTTGCGAGTAATTTTTTTTTTTCTACGGGAAGAAGCGTTCTCGACGCATAACCTACTGCTTTGTGCGATCCATTTAGCATCTTGTGCATAATATTTGCTCCAACGCCATACAAACTGGCGGCGCTGGCAGCTATAATATCCAAGTCTGAGTTATAGTGGGTGAGAATCAAGTCCGACGTTAAGACTTTCAATATTTTTTCGAATGTTTCTAAGCATTCAGGTGTCCACTCTCAGTTCTTGACTTTTTTCAAAAGTTCGTTTAATGGAGCACGTAAGATGTGTTTTCTCGGTATAAACGCCTGATAATAATTTGTCAATTCTAAAAACGTGACCAAAAATTTTTTTTTAATTTAGCAGAAATCTCTTTGACTGGTGGATTGCTAGTTTCTTTCTTTCTTTTTCGCTGGCCCTGTTTTAAATAGTTTGTCTCTCGGCCGACTGTAATTTGGTTGTCTTGCTACCCTCTTGAGGTCACTCACTGGCTATTTCAGTTGACTAACCCAACCCTGCCTGAATATTCACTTGGAGTGACCAAAAAGTTAAAAATTATTTTTATCTTCCTGGTAGTACCCTCGTGTTGGGATGGGAATCAACTTTGTTTTAAATATTCTTAAAAGTAAGTTATTTTTGGCTTAATTTTAAACTTTTCATGTGTAATTGGTTTTCTTTTTTTAATTTAGCAGAAATCTCTTTGACTGTACTTTAACTAAGTTAAAACTTAGCAATCCACCACCCTATGTTTGTTTTTTTTAATTGGAGTAGATAGATCTAACGATCGCCCGGTTCACCCACTCCACCCATGTCGATTGAACAGGTCAAGAGGCTCATTCCCTCGTTCCCTGTTTAGGATGTGGTTTCCGGTTCTCCCTTACTCTTGTGTAGCCCCCTGAACATCAGTGGCGTTACCGCCTTACTCGGGGTGATATGATAAAAAAAAGTTACATATATTTTCGGAAGCTGGCATGTCCTTGACAACTGTAGCTCGTTCTGGATCTGGTCTTATACCCGCTCTATCGATGATGTGTTCTAAGTATTTAATTTTTTTCCATAAAGAAGTCGCATTTGGATTCTTTCAATTTGAACCCTTATTTCTGAAATCTTTTGAAGACTTCATGCAAATGTTCCTTATCCTGTTTTACATTTTGACTGATCATCAAGATGTCATCAAAATATGGAATCGAAATCAAAGTCACTCAGCGTAGTATCCATTACTTGTTGGAAAATTGCCGGGGTAACCTTTACTCCTAACGGTAGACGTTCGAACTTGTACAACCCACGATGGGTGTTGATATATAGCAACTTAGAATATTTTTCCTCCACAGGTATTTGTATATACGCGTCACTGAGGTCGATGTTTGAAAAATAAATTCCCTCATTTAGTTTTGCGAAAATTTTATCCGGTCTAGTTAAAGCATAATGATTGTCTTTGACTGATGCATTAAGCCCCGTTGAGAAATCGGCGCAAACACGAATCTCGTTTGACTTTTTCTTCACATAGACGGTGGGTGAAGCCCATTGATTGTATACAAGACATCAGTTTTTTCTAGTCTGTCGAGTTTGCCATTTATTTTTGGTAAAGAGGCAAAAGACAAATTACACTTTTTAAAACAATAGCTGAATGTCTTCTTTTAACTCGAATTTTGCAGTCATCTTGTTACACCGACAAAAAACCCCAGAAAAGATTCCGGAAATATTTCTTTTAAGTCTTTTATTAAATTATTTGCCTCGATGATCAGGTTTGTGAGTTTTTGGCAAAATGAATTAATTAGCATGTACCACAACTTAAAATTTTCCATCCAATCGGAGCCAAATAAGTTTTCTGTATTTTTAAATACAAACGTTTTTAATTTTAACGTTCTTCCTTGAAATGTTACGTTCATAATGAGTTATCTCGTAAACAAAGTGTAGCGAAAATTAGAATTCCTTGCGTTTACAGTTGAACTAATATTGACAATTTCCACGCAGTTCTTTTGAGGTCCTCAAGGGCCCTTAAAAGAATCCTCGCCGCAAAGTTGTTGTGACCTTGCCACCAAGTTATTGTGGTCCGTTGGGGCCAGAAATAAAGACACAAAGACGGAAGAGTGTTAAACAAATATATTACAAAGACAGTAGTACAAACATATACCGATGAACGATTATTAGCGTGACTGTCACAGTTATGTTGGGATAGAGTTCACTCTTGGTAGCTACTATTGCACCCACCATACAACGGATGCGACACAAGGTAGTTTTTTTTTAGGTTGGTGTATTGGAAGTACTATAGATAAACTCCTAAATCTCCCCTTAGCACTTCCTGGCAATAAACTCAGATCCCTCCCGAGGGAGAGATAAAGACTTGGGAGATGGCCCTCTGGGGTTTGGCACCCTACCGTATTATTTTTCTCAGCCGTATGTTCGTCCACTTAGATGCACTCTGGCCGAAAACAGAGACGCAACTCAGAGGTGAATCAAATTCCAGGTTCAGGCAGAATAAATTTCTTTCTTTCTCTCTCTCTCTCTCTCTCTAAACTTATTTATAAATGGAACTTTGTGTGCGTGTATCCGTTAACTATAGACTCCGAAACGGCTGAACCAATTTACTTGAAAATTTACACAGTTGTACTATAAGCGTCTGTGAGTGTTCTTAGCTAGATTTCGTGTCGTGGGACCATCGATAAATATCGAAAATCGATAATCGAAAAAATCGGGTTATAGAAGGAGTGGTCCGATTTTAATCAAATTTGATCCACTCATAGACAAAGACATAAGAAACGATATTCAGAAGTTTCAAGGTTGTAGTTCTTACAATAGTGCAGAAAATCAATAATATATATATAAGATGTTTATGTGTGTGTCTGTTTATCTGCCTGTATGTCTGTATTTTTTCAGCCCTTTTATTTTAGTTTTTGCTTCGGGTTTGTCTATAAGTAGGTAAAATTGTAGCTCTTAGTTTCAGCCATGATACCATTTACTCAGAGGACTTATTAAGCCTTCAAAACTCAGTTTACAAAGAAAAAAACTTATTTAATATCGATACCAGCAAATCAAAATTCATTTTTTTTTTCAATCTACGGTTTCGCTTTAACTGGAAACAACTATTGCTTTTTAGTCTTTCATGCCAACGTCCAAAGAGTCTGAGCTCCATGACCATGGATTAGTTTTAAAGCTTTTATTACACTCGAGCAACGTCGGGATATACTGCTAGTATATATATATATTATGTTAAATATAAGAGACAATGAATGTCTATTATGTTTAATCATGAGCCGTTCTAAACGTCGTATTTTGGCTTTAATTTCAGTTGAAAATAAAGACAAAAATTCTCCAACATTTGGATAATTTTTTATTAATTGGGTTCTAACCTTTCGGCTCACATGAGCCATCTTCAGAGAGATTATTAAGACAGCAATACAATAACATCTACCATCACCGACGATTTTATTTTGTGTTGACATAAAACTCCGCTAGGCAACGGTAATAGTTACCAAAAATAACAAACGCAGTTCGCAAATTTGCAATGCGGTTCTATGACGTCACACCGCGTGATAGCGCAAAATAACTACAGAACCATGTATTCAAATGCAATGTAATATGTTATGACCGGATTTAAACGTGATTTTATTAAGTGTGGGTTATCTGGATTTAATGTACATAGCCTCCAATATCTGAAGGTTCTTTTTACTGTGTGTATGAGTAAGGATTATTGAATTGTTGACTAAAATCTGTCTGATATTACCTACATATTTATGTTTTTTCTCAGAAAAGGTTGTTTCATTGTACTCTGATCAGAAAGGTGACATGTAAGTCTACGGGAGAGCGTGGTTGTAGTAAAACTTATATATATATATATATAAAATATTCGGAAGCGTTCAACGTGCCATATGGCTAAGTCACCATAAAATATATATATATATATATATATATATATATATATATATATCGGTTCATCCATTTATACACGTGCTGATTTGAGAAAACAGAGACTATTCAACATGCCAATATTTGATTTATTTTTAATTTTTTAATTTTTAATTTTTCTACTTACTTATTTATAAACAACACCTTGCCCTCAAAAACAAAGGGAACTCGATACGTAAAGCCACAAATTTATTTGCCTGAAGAGTCATTCTTAGACACGAAACATGTATAGCGTCACAAATATCATTATACTTAAGGTATCATAACATGTATAATAACAACAACAATAAATATACACTTTAAACAAAACGTTCACGACCTCTCACACTTTTTATTCTCTACCAATTTCTCTCGTAAGAACAACCCTAATTCTTTTTCTAATATATATATATGTATATATAGTCATCATATCAGTCTGTTAAGTGCCATGCGTGACACACGCTTGGGCGATCATGTCTCTTTCGGTTCATGACCGACTGGGCAGAAGATTATCCCGCAGTAGACATTTCTTTCTGCGGCTGGCTAGTTGACAACCAAGGCTACAGAACCCAATGTCTTTATATGTAACGAACACCTTGAAAGAAAAGGGATAGATTAATACCTTTCTCAAGTACACACACACACACACACACACACACACACACACACACACACACACACACATATATATATATATATATATATATATATTCCATTTGCAAACTCTTTTACAGATGGAAAATATTCAAAAGTTCTACAATATAATTGTATTGAACACTTTTTAATACAAATGTGCACTGGTCTAATCTTATTATGACCGGAAACTAAGTAATTAAACAATCAATTAATATATTTAGTATATCAAGGCAGCAAATAATTTTCTAGACATATGCTATTAAATAGAAGAGACAATGAATGTCTATTATGTTTAATCATGAGCCGTTCTGAACGTCGTATTTTTGCTTTAATTTCAGTTGAAAATAAAGACAAAAATTCTCCAACATTTGGATAATTATTTATTGGTTTTCTTCTAAGCTTTCGGCTCACATGAGCCATCTTCAGAGAGGGAGTTTAAACTGAAATATTATAAAATCCACCATCACCGACGATTTTATTTTGTGTTGACATAAAAATCGTCGGTGATGGTGGATTTTATAATGTGCCACAAGGTCTCCAAACAATACCTCTTAGGTCAGTGTTTTACTTCTCCGACGTATATGAAAAAATAAAAGTACGCTATATTTATTAAGTTCTAAATATTTGATCTAGAGCGTATGTAAAGATAAAAGTGGACACTGACGTTATCTCTGATCGGCAGCAATTGTTTCATGCTCGAGGCAATCTTCAGGTCATGTATTGTGATTTTGCTTGACTATTCGTATTATCTAACGATTATTGGGTAGGCGATAATCCTTAAGATAGTGGATTTTCGGAAATACTCCACACTGTGAAAAAAGCCATAAGAAACATGATTTAAGCGACCATGCAAATAAAGCGGAAAAATAAGAAACAAACGTAAGAAATATATCGTTTCTGTTCATCCATAGATATCTTTTCCTTCAATCATATATTTTTTGTAATCATTTCACACTAAGCAAGGCATTAGTGCCACTGATGCACAGGGGGTTTCAGTGAGTGGAAAGGAGAAGAGAAAGAAAAAAATAAGTAAAAGAGGACAAAGCACAGTGAATGTCGAAGAAAGATGGCAATCAAGTATATAGAAGATGACAATTGATGTTGCGCTTAAACTTTTGGACATTCTAGCTGTCAAGGAAGCAAGTTTACAGAAAGGATTTCCTCAGGCGAAAAAGAAATCGGGTGAGTAGAAGTAGCGATTACATTTGCATTTTGACGGTAAAAGGGTTGGATCTAGTTACCAATCTACTAGCATTCATTCATATGGTCTGGGCACCAAGGAATAAGCTCAACAGATCATCAGTCAGTCGGTTAAGTGCCATACGTGATACACGCTTTGGGCGATCATGTCCAGAAAGAGACATGACTGACTGGGCAGAAGATTTTCTATCCTACTCTTTAAACTATAGCTGAAGTGAGAAGAGACAGATTGTATTAATAAGTAGTAATTAGTGGGGGATCAGTTTATTACTTAATAACAATAGAAAACGGATCACCCACTTTTTGCCCAGTAGAAGCTTTACTTATGTTTCCAACTATTACCTTCATTCATTCAATTAAGTGCCATACGTGATACACGCTTGGGCGATTATGTCTCGAAAGAGACATGACTGACTCGGCAGAAGATTAACCCGCAGTAGGTTGTCATTGCTTTCTGCGGAAAACTGGTTACCAGCTAAGGCTATAGAACCCAATCTACCCTATTATTTAACCCATAACTGGAGGAAGAGACGGATTAATACCTTTCCCAAGGGTATTTGTGCGTCTGTACCTAACTATGACTCATTAATTATTGTCAAAATTTACATCAACTTTCGTTTAGCTATTATAACGGTTATTATTAATATTAATATTAATAATATATCTTTATTATTATTATTATTATTATTATTATTATTATTTTTATTATTTATTCTAAACATCAGTTTCATTATTAGGAAGAGACGGATTAATACCATTTTCAAGGGTATTTGTGGGTAAGTGAATGCAAGGAATTCAACTGGAATTCGACTTCGGCTTCAGTTGAATTCTTGCATTCACTTATGCATAAGGCGTGAAATTATTTGTAGAAAAGACGAAAAGAAACCACATTTCGTCGGTGAGAAAGTGACTACACAAGATATTTAACAGAAACATAAAAGATCAGCTATAGTTTTACCAAGAACATGACGTATATAATAAAAACAACCCACAATAATAACAACAAAAATAACCAACAAACCTTCTTCTTTTCTTCTTCTTCTGTTTCATCTTCTACCTCTTCTTCTTTTTCTTCTTCTTCTTCTTTTTCTTCTTCTTTTTCTTCTTCTTCTTCTTCTTTTTCATCTTCTTGATCTTCTTCTTCTTCTTCTTTTTCTTCTTCTTTTTCTTCTTTTTCTTCTTTTTCTTCTTTCTTCATCTTCTTTTTCTTCTTCTTCTTTTCTTTTTCTTCTTCTTTATCTTCTTCTTTTCTTCTTCTTCATCTTCTTTTTCTTCTGTTTCTTCTTCTTTTTCTTCTTCTTCATCTTCTTCTTCATCTTTTTTCTTCTGTTTTTTTCTTCATCTTGTTCGTTTTCTAATGTTTCTTTTTCTTCTTCTTTTTCTTCTTCTTTTTCTTCTTCTTCATCTTTTTCGTTTTCTTCTGTTTCTTCTTCTTCTTTTTTTCTTCTTCTTTTTTGTTTGCAGTCTTCCTTCAGAACGGAGGTGATCATGGACCTTGCCGCTCTCAATATTTTCCTCTTGGCATCTTTCCCAAACCCCTCTCCGCCATCCATTTGCTCAGGCCTATCAAATATTTCCCGCGCTGCTTTCCCCTGTCTTTCTTTATTTGTCCTGTGAGTATTAAATTCTCCAGGCTCTACTTCCTCATTATTTGACCCAGAAACCTCATCTGTCTCTTCCTGATGTTAAGCATGAGTTTTCGTTGTTCACATGCTCCGTCCATAGTGTCCTTAGTATCCTTCGGTAGAACCACATTTCTGCAGCCTGAAGCCTCACCTTGATATGATCCGTCCAATATTTACTGCCAGACAGAAAGACAGATATCACAAAGCAATCCATCCCTCTTTTTTTCTTCCTTTTTTTTTTGTTTCCAAAAAGAGAGACTGAGCACGACAAATAATGGGGGTCGATTGAGTTATTTGAACTTGTACTTGATTTCTGCATTCACCCTGGTCGGGTTGAGCCGTCTTCCTCAAGAAAATTTTAATTTACCATTAACTGTTCCGTGATAGAAAAGTTAATGGTAAATTAAAAAATGAATTGTAATGAGAATGCAGATATGCACTTTTCTATACGTGAAACATTTGACATTTTTTAACCAAACAGTGTTACTGCCGACTGAATTCTTCGTCTTTACGTGCTGTGTCTCTTCAGGACGTAGGTGATCATGGATTTCCACTTGGCTCTGTCTCTTGTCGCTCTCAATATCTTTCCTCTTGATAGCTTTCCCAAATCCCGCAGCGCCATACATTTGCTCAAGCCCATCAAATATGTCTCGCATTGCTTTTCCATTCTCGCTTTCCTTCAATCCCTCTTTTGAGCATCAGATCCTCCAAACCGTCCTTTCTCATTACGTGGTCTCAGGAAACTTAACTGGCCATTCCTGATGTCAAGTATAAGTTTTCTTCTTGTTTGCATCCTCTCCAACATCTTGTTGTTTTTGCTCATGCAATCTGTCCATGGTATTCTCAGCATCTTTTTGTCGAGCGACATTTCAGTTGCTTCGAGTCTCTCTTTCATCATTTAAGAGATCGTCCAGTAAACTATGAGACCCACCTGTACCTGTAGCGCAAAAAACGAATGTCTCTTAAATGACAATTGACTAAAACACAAGTCAGTGTAAAATAATGAAGAAAAATAGAAGTAGAAATTACTGAAGGACACTGGAATCTATTCACACAAAATAAAACTTTATCAACAGTAAATGCACGAAAAGCACAATACTTTCTGAACATATATGGGAAATTGAAACCAGAAACCAAATTAGACGAAAATATCATGGAAAATAAACAAAACGACATCACTTTCAGTATTGTTTCTCAACCTTTTTAAGAAACAGCACACCTTGAAGAAAATAAAAATATCACGGCACACTGAGCAGTTTTTTTAAAATACACATTTAAATGTTACGATATAAATCCATATATTTTAAGAAATGCACAAACATATTTGAATTTGCATGATATGAACTTGCATAATAATATAATTGAAGCGGTGCCATATCTATAAGAATAGACTCTTCCCTCCGTGGATATATATAGAAAAATTATGTACATCTTCTAAAATATAATTTATGATAAATATTCACAGCTCTATATATTAAATATCGAGCACTGTTTTAAAGTAATGTTTTGGACGTTGTAAGAATTCTTTGTTCGTTCTGCATTCACTCGGATATATATATATATATATATATATATATACATATATATATAGTCATCCGCAGGCAGATCTGTTTTGCTGTATCACAGCTAATCAGTACGGTTAGACTCCGATTGCTTTTGACCCAGGATTGAAATCCGACCGAATTGGCATCAGTCGGCGATTCTACTTCTGAGCTATAGGCGCTCGATAGAAGAAGGCAGACTTTTTAGCGTGTATATTATCTTTTTACATGCCCAATAGCTGAGAGTGTTCTAATTCATTGCTGAATGAATGATGCGTAAAATGCTAGAGTAGCTACTGTTTTTTAAAGTCTACCATTCTTCCAGAGTGCTCAATCAGGGTGTGAGTGTGTGTTATTAGTAACTAAATTGATTTTTATTTGAAGGTTTAATTATTTCTGTCCACTAAGAAGAGTTTTTCATATAGAATTTTGATATTTCCATTAACGTACTCAAATGCCTGTAATCAGATCAGGGACCACAACGCCACTATTTTGTCACTGTCTTTCCTTAGATTTGTTTAGTTTTGTTAGAGGTGTTGGTGGGGGTTAGTGATAAGGGAATAAATCTCTGACTGTTGTAAGTTTTGGAGAGGGAGTTTTTTAAAAAAAAGTTTGATTAATGAGAGTCTTTAATTTCTAGACAGATCTAACCTTGTAAGTTTTTATTATCAAGCGACCAGATTACACCCCCTGAACTTCTTAGAAGAGCCGGTAGTGTGTGTCACCGGATATTTTTATTTTAGCAGAATCTTTATAATTAATGTAAGTTTGTATATTTAATCTTAACTTTGGATTTAGGGAATATATTTTTTCTATTAAATGTTTAATTTTTAATTATTAATTAGATCATTGTTTGTTTTTTCTATTAAATTTTAAATTTTAAATTTCTATTCTTACATCTAGTCAATTGTGTATGTGGTGGGGATTTAGTGATAAGGGAACAAGTACTGCTAATTGATCTTTAGAATTTTGGTGTGGGGAGTGTAAGTTTTATTTAAATATATCTTGTGACTAGACTATATCTTTTAGGATTTCTTAGAGGAACAGATTAGGGGTGGGATGCGTATTTAGTACAGAATATTTTTTGTATATAAGTAGGGTTTTTGTAAATAATCTAAATTTGTATATTTAATCATAATTTTGGATTTAGGAATTCGATTTTTTCAATTAAATTTTCAATCTTAATTAGATCACAGTTTGGAAACCGATTTTTTCTATTAAATTTCAAATTTGAATTCTATCACCGTTTGTGGTAACATTTAATGTAAGAGGTAAATTTTGATGTTAGGGTTATTTAGGTACTAGATAAACGCAGGTTTTAAAGTGTGTAATAGGTAGAATTTTATGTAGGGGGAAAGTAGAATTTGAGGTAATAGGTGGATAGGTAATAGGTGTGTTTGTATTTAAGGTAATAGTTGAAGTTTAGTGTGTATTAAGGACAGTATATATAATTAATCTAATTATAGCTATTAACCTTACTTTATAATTTAGTAAATCCCTTATTTCTATAAAATTCTTAATTTTATTTAGAGAAAAAATTCTAATTTAATTATGAATATTAAACATGACTTTAGAATTTAGTAATTCGATATTTCTATAGAAATTTTTTTATATGGGGTCCTAGCTCTGGCAACTGTAGTAATTTTTTAGCATGAGTGTAATGTTAGTTCTCTAATGTGCTTTCAGTTTACAGTGGTTTCATTCCTCTGGTTTAAAAGCGTGTTATTGTTCATATATTTAAGGATCTCAATTTGTTCTTGAAGACAGAAGAAACATGGTTCCTTTATAGATTTAGTTGTTCTTGCTTGTTTAAAGGTAAATGCCAGACAACTCGAAATTGTAAAACTGTTGGTTCTCTTCACACACACACACACACACACACACACACACACACACACATATATATATATATATATACAGATAGATATATATCTATATATACAGATATATATATATATACACACATACAGATATATATATATATATACATACAGATATATATATATGTAAATATACACACATATAGATATATATATATATATACACATACAGACATATATATATATATATATATATATATATATACAAACATACATATATATATATATATATATATATATATATATATAGACATATATATATACACATGCAGATATATATATATATACACATACATATATATATACACATACAGATATATATATATATACACATACAGACATATATATATACACATGCAGATATATATATATAAATATACACACATGCAGATATATATATATATACACATACAGATATATATATATATATATACACTTACAGATATATATATATATATATATATATATATATATATATATATATATATAAAATGTTTAGGGTAAAATTTACTTAATGAAGAACCTATTACTGGAAAGTTTGGCAATTTTATAATGTTGCTTAACCGAGTTGATTAAATATCTTGTCATCATATCGTATTTCATTTTGGACTAAACTGTGTACCGCTTTGCAACTATTAGCAACGCAAATTTAGAGGAGATCCGTGGTCAACTTCCTGTTGAGATTATTCTTATCTACTTCCTTCAAATACATGAGTTGCTAAACTCACATTAAGTTCTGTTGCTTAAAATAGAGAATTAATTTTTAATTACTGTATATATATATATATATATATATATATGCAGCATATTTTCATTCGAGCAGGTTTGGTTGAATAATCTGGACATATGTCTTATTTATTTCATAGTTTAACCCTTTCGAATTCTCTGATTGATATCTTAATCTTGGCAATGAATTTACTCTCAACATTATGAGGTCAATCCCAGACTACGAGATGATTAAAATAAAAATAGTCATAAAATGTCTTGATTATTTAACCAAACATGCTTGTATATAAACTTAAATAAAATCAAAGGGATGTAAACTTAAATAAAATTAAATAAAATCAAAGGGTAAGTATATGTGGGAATGTACACATAGACATATGTAAATAAAAGTTAGTATAAGTTAGTGGGTTGACCTGATGAGGTCAAATAAACGCCTAAAGTCAGGAGAATTGTTTTTTCCTCAGAGGTCATGCCATCTAAGACGGTCAAATATCTTCAAACGGATACTACCCATATTTTGAACTGGACTCTATCTCTCTTCCTTCCTTCCTTCCTTCCTTCCTTCCTTCCTTCCTTCCTTCCTTCTTCCCCTTACATTTATTGTCAGTTATTTATTTATTTGTAATCTTATGTTTTTTATTATTATCTCTATTATGTTCCCTCTTCATTTTAAGAAAACGTTCATTCCGGCAGAAATTTTATGCCAGATGGAGGAAATATTGTAAAAGAGTCTGATGCTATGAGCTACTTAAGCTCATTGAAATGAACAATAGTTTATAACTAATATTACGTGTTGAGTTTTCCTTTATAAACTTCATATCGCTCTGGATAATACACATCGAGCTCTCTATATGGACTTACCTATTAATAATTTATATTAAGGAAATCTTGTTGGCTTATTCTCACCGTTTATGGACTGACAACTATACCTATATATATATATATATATATATATATATATATATATATGTGTGTGTGTGTGTGTTTGTGTGTGTGCGCGCGTAATTATATACTCGTTTTATTTTCAATGATTAACATAGAATTGTGCTCGGCGAGTGATCTGGTTAAAATCTTATTAGAGCGTAAATGAAACAACGATGCCTAATGGTTAGAGCGTTAGCCTTCTGATATTGAGATTCAAGTTTTATAGTCGATTCATCAAGTAGGTAACTTTTTGCTAATTGCACATAAAGCGGCACGACCCCAGAATGAGTCTCCTTTGAAAGGACCCTTAGAAGCATACCATGATTTGATCTACGCTACTTAAGTGAAATTGGTCAGACTAAAATGTTCAGAAACCATCAATTTTTGCGATACAACCCCCATATATATATATATATATATATATATATATATATATATATATATATATATAGTGTTACGACTGTAACCAATAGTTTTGCAACTGAATTAATTTTTGGCATGAAATAACCCATAAAGGGTTCACATGTTCATCAACAAACCAAACCTCTTAAAAAACTTTCCACACTTCAAAAAAGAAAATATTTCACAGAAGATTTCCTGAAAGTACCTGAAAGTGCTATAATAGTGGACTTGAAAAATATAATTTCTTCGTAAACTGCTTTAAGAATTATTTTATAGATTTCCGCAAACAGTAGCAGTGTTTTGTCAATATATATCTAAAGTTTCCTGTGCGAAACCGTCTAATTTTAGCCTTACTGTTAACATTAGCCTACAATCTTTTTTGTTAAACCTAACAAGATTTTTCAAAAAGTTTTTATGTGATTTATTGGAAAAAGAAAGACGAAAAAAAAAAATGGCGCAAAAGACAAAAAGAAATTCTGAATGGTAAAAAAGGAAAACTATGAAAGGAAAGATCAAAAGAATTTGAAAAGAAATAAGAGAAAAAATGGGCAAATAAACAATGGAAAATTAAGGTTTAAAAATTTAATGTGGAAAGGAAAATAATTTTAAGATAAAAGAAAATAGAGAAAGTTAAAAAAAAACTAATTCAAGAAAGAAGAAAATAAAAGAAATAACTTAAAAAGCGAAAGAGAGACAACGTAAAGACAGAAAAAAATAAAAATGTTAAAAAGAAACAAAATAAAAAGAGAAGAGAGAAAAAGAAAAAACAAGATTAAAAGAGAATTAAATAAAAGAAAAAGTAAAAAGCCAACAAAATAAAGAGAGAAAAAAGAAAAAGTAAGCGATATAAAGAGAGAAGTAAATAAAAGAAAAAGTGTAAAAGAAACAAAACAAAGAGAGAAAAAAGAAAAAGAAACAAGAAAAAAATAAGATAAAAAGAGAAGTACATTAAAGAAAAAGTGAAAAGTAAATAAAATAAAGAAAGAAGAAAGAAAAAACAAGATAAAGAGAGAAATAAATAAAATAAACTGAAAAAAGAAACACAATAAAGAAAGAAGGAAGGAAAAGAAACAAGTTAAAGAGAGAAGTAAATAAATGATAAAGTGAAAAAAGAAACAAAGAGAAACGAAAGAAAATGATGGAAGAAAAATAAATCAGATAAAGAGAAAAGTGAATAAAAGAAAGAAAGAAAGAAAGAAAACAGTAAAAAGAAAGAAGAAAGAAAGAAAGAAAAAAGAAGAAATAAAGAAATAAGAAAGAAAGGAAAACCAAAGGAAAATATAGGAATAAAGAAAGAAAGAAAAAGGAAAAAGGGAAAAAGAAATTAAGAAATAAGAAGCAAAAATAAAGACGAAAGAAATAAGAAAACAAACAAGAAAGTAAAAAGAAAGAAGAAAGAAAGAAATAAGAAAGAAAAAAGAAAGTGTAAAGAAATAAGAGGGAAAATAAAGAAGAAAGAAAGAAAAGAATAACAAGTTGAGGGGAAAAGAAAAAGGAAATATATAGTAAAACGAAAAAGAAACATATCCCTATCTTTTTTTCCTTCAGCTATGGGTTAAACAACAGAACGGACTGATTTCTCTATCCTTGGTTGTCAACAAAAAATTAAGGTAACAATACAAGAAACGAAAAAGAGCAAACAAAAAAAGATAATAAAATAAAAAGAAAATGAAGAAAAATAAATATTTTATAAAAATGAATAAAAGATAGAAGATAATGTAAAAATGAAGTAGGGACAAAATTTGTGATATGAAAATGAAGGAAAATTAAAGAAATCCGGAAATAGTGGTGAAAAACAAAGATGAAAGAAAAATGGTTAAAAAACGAAAAAGTTGTAAAAACGTTAAAAATGACATAAGGAAATAACATATTAGGACAAAAAGAAAGAAAGAAAGAAAGAAAAACAGTAAAAAGAAAGAAGAAATAAAGAAAGAAGAAATAAATAAAGAAAGAAAGAAATAAGAAATGAAGAAACAAGAAAGAAAGAAAGAAAAAAGAAGAAAGAAGAAAGAAAGAAATAAGAAAGAAAGAAAGTAAAAAGAAAGGAAAATATAGAAAGAAAGAAAGAAAGAAAAAGGAAAATATAGAAAGAAGAAATTAAGAAATAAGAAGCAAAAATAAAGAAGAAAGAAATAAGAAAACGAGCAAGAAAGTAAAAAGAAAGAAGAAAGAAAGAAATAAGAAAGTAAAAAGAAAGAAAGTGTAAAGAAATAAGAGGGAAAATAAAAAAGAATGAAAGAAATAGAAAATAAGAAAGAAAGTAAAAAGAAAGAAGAAAGAAAGAAGAAAGAAAAAGCGTAAAGAAAGGCGAAATAAAGAAATAAGAAAGAAAGAAAGAAAGTGAAAAGAAATAATAAATAAATAAATAAAGTAGTATGAAATGAAATAAAATGAAAGAAAAATAAGGAAAATATAAAAGACGAAGAAAATGAAAAAGAGAAGAAAACAAAATCAGAAGATAAATAAAAATGAAGAAAAGATAAAAAGTAAAAAACGAATAGAATAGCGTCAGTTAGTCAAGTGCCATACGTGATACAAACTCGGGCAATCATGCCTCTTTCGATTTATGGTTGAATAGACAGAAAACTTTTCGACAGTTCTTTTCTGCGGTAGACTAGTCGCCAACCACGGACATAGAACCCAGTCTCTTCTGCTATTTAAACTATAGCTGAAGAAATATTATATGTATACATACCCTTTTCAATGATATTTGCGTGTAAGAGAATGTATCAAACCCGACATGAATTCGAACTCAGTTCTCCGGACTTTTAATCCGAGCAGATACCCGTTACCTGCAACGCACATAACAAGCGACAAGTACCTTACTTGATAGTATATAAAATCCAATTTTTTTCTTTTGAAAATGCACTCGCCCCGACCACCACCACCACAAAAAATGTTTCCTATAACATATTGAGGTATTTGGTATGTTGAAAACACTGGTTCTTGTCCGATCACCGAAGTAAGGCAACATCAATTAATGCTTACTGAGTCTCAATAATTGACTCTCAATACTTTCACTAAACTAACTTGTTTAATGCTGGAAACTTATGTTCCTTTAAATTCGCTAAGTAAGAAAAAAAAAAGACATTTTTTAAAAAGATATTTTTTAAAAAGACAAAATTAAGAAAAAAAAGAAAAAGGTGTGTGAAGAAGAATGAAAAATAATGGAAAAAATTAGAACTGACAGAAAGAGAAATACATTCTCAGAAAGAAATCAATAAAATCAACTCGAAAAAGACAATGGGAACAGAGAAGAAGAAAAATAAACCAAAGGAAAAAAAAAAAGAAAGTAAAAAAAAAAAAAGAAACGAAAAATCAAAGAAAAAGGAGGGAAAAATGTGAAAGAAATTAAGAGAAAAGAATGAAAGAAAAGATTATAAAAAACAAAGAAAGAAAGAAAAAGAAAATAACGAAGAAAGAAATAAAAACAAAATAAATGAATGAATAAAAATAGAAAGAAAGAATAAAGAAAGAAAGAAAGAAGGAAGAATGAAAAGGATAAAAACGAAAGAAAGAGCGGAAGAAAGACAGAAAAAAGTAAGACAGAAAGAAAAAAATGAAGAAAGGAAAAAGAAAGAAAGAAAGAAAAGAAGTTAAAAAATGGGAAAAATAAAATAAAACGAAATAAAGAGAAAGAATGAAAATGATCGAAGCAAAATCGATCATGAAAAGAATGAAAACAAAAAAGTTGAAGAATAAACACAGAATGAAAAGATGAATTTTAAGAAGAAATCTAAAAAAAACGAAATAAAATATGAAAAAAGTAGGAAAAGTAAGACAGGAGAAAGCAGAAGATGAAAGAAAAAAAGAAAAAAAAAGATGGCGATATGAACGAAGACGATAAATTTAAGAGGAAGAAAATTTAAATTATAATTATCGATACATGGAAGATTGAATAAAAAAATGAAAATCTTAATCAAAATCTAACGAACGAAATGGAAGAAAGAAATTAAAATAGAATAAATAGTAAACAAGTAATTGGAGTAGATAGATCTATCGCCCGGTTCACACTCCACCCACGTCTATTGAACAGGTTAAGAGGGTCATCCCTTGTTCCCTGTTTAGGATGTGGTTTCCGGCTTTCTCTTTTCCAATCTTTTCACCTTTTTTTTTCAATTGGAGTAGATAAATCTATCTATCGCCCAGTTCACACTCCACCCACGTCTATTGAACAGGTTAAAAGGCTTGTTCCCTGTTTAGGATGCGGTTTCCGGCTTTCTCTTTTCCAGTCTTTTTACTCTTACGTAGCCCCCTGCACATCAGTGGCGTTACCGCCTTGCTCGGGGTGATACGATTAAAAAAAAAAAAATTAGAAAAACCAAAAATGGGGAAAATAATTAAGAAAATCTAAAAACAAATTTGGATGAAAGAAAGAATGAAAGGAGATCTTAAAAAGAAAGAAACAAATATGTAAAAAGATGAAAGGAATGAAAGTTAAAAGAATAAGAAAATCAGTGAAAGACGAAATGAATATAATAATAAAAAGAAGAAACAATATTATAGCAGAAAACGTTTATCATTTTTTGAAAAAATGAAGAGACTTAGGAAGAAAGAAGAAATTGAAAAAAATGAATGACAGATAAAATGAAAGATAAAAAAGAAAAAAGAAAAAGGGAAAGAAAGAAAGAAAATAGAGCAAAATTAAGAAATCATCAATAGGTAAGGTCATTCCTTTCAAATCGCACATTGAAGGTAGTATTGAACGGACATGCCTCCCAATACTATCACACGAATGCGAGTGTCCCTCAAAACTCTATTCTAGGTCCTATCAGTCAGTTAAGTGCCATACGTGATACACGCTTGGGCGATCATGTCTCGAAAGAGACATGACTGACAGGGCAGAAGATTATCCCGCAGTAGTTTGCCATTGCTTTCTGCGGTAGACTGGTTGCCAACCAAGAAGGCTATAGAACCCAATCTGTCCTGCTATTTAACCCATAACTGGAAGGAAGAGACGGATTAATACCTTTCCCAAGGGTATTTGCGCGTAAGTGAATACAATGGATTCCGTTTCCTTATCTACATTAACGATCTCCCAGATGTAATGCATATACGCTGACGAAACTACAGTTTACTCTCGCTTCGATCAAAAATCTACCGAGGCTGACAAAGCAAACCTCGCTGACGAGTTTGAAAAGGGCCTCCAAACCGTGGTGAACTGGAGTAAGAAATGGCTCGGGAATTTTAATGCTTCCACAACGAAGCTGCTATATATTAACCATCACAGACAATCGCTCCTACCCGACATTAACATGAATCAGGCTAATCTCCCTGAAAGCAAAACACTGCGCCTCTTCGGGTTAACTCTCGCAACAGACCGCAAGTGGAATGACTATATAGAATCCATAGCTAAATCCGCTGCTAAGAAAGTCGATTCTCTTTGTAGGGCGGCCAGGAAGTTTTCCCGTCTGAAACAATCTGCACATATATCTGCACATATATAAATTTACCATCCACCCGTGCATTGAATACTGCTGCCATATCTGGTTAGGTGATCCTGCTATCCACCTAGGTGTCTTTAATAAAATCCAGCGGAGAATCTGTAATGTGATCGGTCCCGACTTGGCAGCTCAGATACATTCACTTTCTCACCGGCACAATGTGGCTTCCTTGTGTCTTTTCTACAAATACTTTCACGGCTTCTGCTCCGATGAATTTAGCTTACTGGTGCCCCCTATATATGAATTTACTCGAGCAACAAGAAAAACAACTAAGTTCCACCATTTAACTGTGAAACCAATAAAATATAAACGCAAATTCTACTCCATCAGCTTAATTTCTCGCGCTTTCCGACTGTGGAATTTCCTTCCATTTACTTGCTTCCCCGACAGCTACAATATCCAAAAATTTAAATGTAAAGTCAATAGTCATCTCCTATCTCACTAACTCGCATCCTCTCTCTCATGCTCCTTCCTCCGTCCACTCCACTATCATCAGTATTCTCATCCTTCTCTTACCCATTTCGGGATACCCCCTATAACCTGTCACTCTTTCTCATAACTTTCCTTCTATGTAACCTCCTGTAAAACAGCGGCAGTAATATGTCTTGCTTGGGGCGATATGATTATTAAAATAATTTCTATACTATTATAATGTGGATATAAAGTGGGGGATCAATTCTACATTACAATCAATATATAAACTGATCCCTCACTTTATGGCCAGTTATCCCTCTCTTAACCACATCCTGACACCCGCTATGACCTGTCACTCTTTCTCATAACTTTCCTCCTATGTAATCTCCTGTAAAACAGTGGCAGTAAAATGTCTTGCCTGGGGCGATATGATTATAAAAAAGAACAGAAAGAAAGAACAATGATAGAGAAAAACTTTTATCATTCATCAGTCTGTTAAGTGCCATACGTGATAAACGCTTAGGTGATCATGTCTCGAAAGAGACACGACTGACTGCTTTCTGCGGTAGACTGGTTGCCAGCCAAGACTATAGAACCCCATCTGTCCTGTTATTTAACCCATAAGAGACGGACGGTAATGAAAGTAATGCGCTATTGTATTTCTACGCTTGTTTCTTTCATAACAGGAAGTACATCGCCGGAAGTTTCAATAAAGGAAGAAAATCGACCAAAATTCGAAAGAAAATTGCTGCCTACGTAGAACGTCATTCTGCTGTTAATTACATGACTTCGTGAGAGTTACGGGAGAAAAACAGTGCGAGATATAGTTCGTTTTTTTTTTATGGACTTTCAAAGCAAAAAAGGTAAATTTCTTCAATAACTAATTGTTGGTTTGAGTTCAGCATATACATTTGCACAGAGATAATGCTATTTTGGATAAATTTGAAGGGGGAAAAGCCGTCGGCACCTAAAACGAACATTTACTAAATTCTCTACCCCCTTTTTTAAATTTTAATTTTTCTTCTGTTTTCTTCATTTCTTTCCTTCTTTCTATCTTTTTCTTTTTAACATTTTTTTTCTATTTTCGATGTCTTTTCTTTTAATTTCCTTACATTTTTATTTTATTTTCTTCAAGTTTTTTTTCATTCATTCATTACTTTTTCTTCATTATAAATTTCTTATATTTTTATTTCTTCTTTTTCATTTCTTTTTCCGTTTTTTATATTTTTCCCTGTTCACTTTCATTCACTTTTTCTTTTCTTTGTCTCTTTCGTTTTTTTTTTCTGACTTCTTTTTATACTTCTTTCTTTTCTTTGTTATCCTCTCAAAACATTGGTCACCTTTTTTTTGCAATTATTTCCCCATCAGCAATCGGAACTTGGTATAAATATCTCCCAGTCAGTCAATCGATCTTCTTTACCCATATTTATTTGTCCATCACCGTCTGTTCGTATCAATCAATAGTCCTGCCATTCAATCAAAAATACATCTGTTTGAGAATCGGTCGTTAATTTATGATCCAACTCACATTTCTTTATAAACTCAACCTCTTACTTTGTAACTGTCTACTTTGACTGGCTCTTGCGCCTTGTCATGGGTAAACAGTATTATAAAAGACATGACAATCTGTGTTTAAGTTCTGGATTCTAACTTGGTGGGCCTGGACAGACTAAGTTTGGCTGAGTAAATATGGCACCTACCGAAGTGAGAGCCTGTTGCAAAGAACTTCGAATTTCGCCGGACGACCGGTGACTGTCCACTTTTGCAAGATAGCTTTTGTAAGATAGCTAAACGTATTACAAGAACGGATGCGCTTGCCTAAGTGTCATGTCTATCAATCTTATTATAAAGAGGTATTAATTTCGGAATCTTTCAAAGCTGACTATTGTCGGCCCACATAAAATTCTAAAATGTAGACAATGCCGCTAAAGGAAGCTTTGTGAAAATGTGCTCGATCCACCGACTTGATAGTTTATTTCCCAAATTTTACGCATTGTTTGGAGCTGAGATGGATAGAACGAGATGGAGAAATTGAGTGGCCAACAAGGTCATCAGATCTACCACGACTAGACTTTGTTTCGAGAGGTGTACTGAAAGATTTTCTTTACAGGCTCAAATAAAATTTTCCTGAATTAAAATAAGCAATTTCTGGTAAAGTTTCTGAAATTAATGTAGCAATGTATCAAACAGTTTGTAGAAGTTGCTGATAAGGTCCAGCATTGTATTGAAGAGGATCATTTTGAACATAGTTCAAAAGTTTGTTGAACAAAAAATCATGTCGTGACAATACTTATGAATTTTTTTAAATTACTGTAATTTAATAAAATAATAATTACTTTAATTCGATAAAAGTTAAAGAAAAAAATGCATATATGAGGCAATATTTTTAGAGTGGTGTTCCTATTATTTCGCCAGAGGTCGTTCGGGTTTTTCACGTGAAACAATAATAAATAGACTAATACATTTTTGAAGCATTTTCATATCAGTTTTGTATTCGTAATTTAACTGGAATTCGAAATCAGTTCCTCGGATACTAAAAATCAGGAAGCTGAGTTCGAATTCCAGTTGAATTCCTTGTATTCACTTACGTGCAAATACGCTTGGGAAAGGTATTAATTCGTCTCTCCTCTCCAGTCATGGGTTAAATAACAGGCTATTCTATAGCCTTGGCTGGCAACCAGTCTACCGCAGAAAGTAATGGCAACCTACTGCGGGATAATCTTCTGCCCAGTCAGTCATATCTCTTTCGAGATATGA
The DNA here is from genome assembly GCA_037127315.1 of Ascarosepion bandense. Taxonomy (NCBI): domain Eukaryota; kingdom Metazoa; phylum Mollusca; class Cephalopoda; order Sepiida; family Sepiidae; genus Ascarosepion; species Ascarosepion bandense. The sequence goes on along the minus strand of JBBBDQ010000920.1, from coordinate 804,658 downwards.
TCGCCCAAGTTTGTATCACGTATAGTACTTAACTGACTGATTCGTAATTTTACTATGGACGTACGGTTGTTGGTTGGTTGTTTTTGTTTTATGGCATATCAACCTCGGCGGGTCATTTATTGCCAACTAAATTTTATTTATTTATTGCTGGTAATACCTTTTTCTTTCAACAATTTATTGTTTTGTGTCTAGTAATACTTTTTTTCTTTCCAAGTACCAAGATTCATTGGGATTTGTTTTTAAAGGCAGGGTCGCCAAGTCCTACCCTGTTATTTAACCCATAACTGGAGGGAAGCGACGGATTAATACCTTTCCCAAGGGTACCAGTTTCTTAAGTGAATGCAGGGTATTCAACTAGAATTCGAACTCGGCTCACCGATTTCTCTTTCTGAGCCGATATCCACTGCACCACAACGCACATCCGTCACTAAATGCTTACAGCACCTGGTATTCCCAAGCGGTCAACCATCTAAGTACTGACCAGGCTCAATGTTTCTTAACTTCGGTGATCGAGCGAGAACCGGTGTATTCAACGTGATATGGCCGTAAGCCTGGACGTACGGTATATTGCAGAAAAATCCTCGATTTTTTATAATAAAATATTCAACCTCTTATTTTATTATAAAATTATAATAGTCACAGAAAAAGCATTTACCGAATTTTAGATTTTTTTTAATCATATTACCATTTTAATCATAGTTCCATTTATAAATAAGTTTATATATATATATATATATATATATATATATATATATATATATATTAAAGAAACTTGATTATAAGGAACCGACAATTTGAAATGAATTGTTTGAACATTATTTTTTATCGATACTCGTATTGAAGTAGACATTCTGTTTTTAATGAAACAGTATTATATAAGACGTTACCAGATCAAATGGTAGTTTCCGCTATATCGATAGGGGTCGTAGGTTCGAATCCTGCCGAATGGCACACATTTTCGTAATAAAAATTTATCGTAAATAATCAGACTGGTAGATATAAATATATAATACTGTTTCATTAAAAACAGAATATCTACTTAAATACGAGTATCGATAAAAAATAATGTTCAAACAATTTATTTCAAATTGTCGGTTGCTTATAACCAAGTTTCGTTAAAATTCGTTGATTTCCGTAACATGTTCACAATTCATTTGATGACATTACAGAACAGATATGTTTGTTTACGGTGGATCGAAATTTGTGTTATATACGCTTGATAAAAAGTTCGTTTAGCCTGGAGGCTATTCGTGGTCGAGATGTCTAAGACGTTTCCGGATCAAATGGTAGTTTCCGCTATATCGATAGGGGTCGCAGGTTCGAATCCTGCCGAGTCGCACACATTTTCGTAATAAAGAATTATCGTAAATAATCAGGCCGGTAGATATAAATATATAATACTGTTTCATTAAAAACAGAATATCTACTTAAATACGAGTATCGATAAAAAAATAATGTTCATTTCATATATATATATATATAGTGCTCAATTAGAACAGGGAATTAGGTGCAGTATATTTAACTGTTAGAATTTTTGCTTCAGTTATTTGAAACAAAAGCCTGATTTAATGGAAAAGATGAATATACGGGCCAATTGGAAGACCTCATTAGTAATGAGTGTTATATAAAGTAAAGAAAGACCCAATAACAAAAACAGAAAGAAAATCGTTGCAGGTCCAAATCAAGCACAAGGAAAAGAACCACTTCCCACATAAGACTATATATATATATATATACACAGATGTATATAATATTTATAACCGTTTTGGTTCTTTTGTTAGAAAAACATTTATGATATTGGCCCGTGTTTGTGTTTTTATTTGTTGGTATAGTTTTGTAACTTTGAAAAAGGACAGGATGTTATCAACGTTTGAATTTTCGAAAAGATCAATTAAGTTACTTGTTTTGTAGAAGCGTTTTCTTATTTGAGTAAGAGTATCGTATTCTATGAGAATGTGATTAACAGTGTTGGGGGTTTGACAGATTGTGCATTTTGGTTGTGGTCCGTGTTTAAATATAAATGAGTACGTAAGTGTAACGTGACTAATACGTAGTCGTGATATTCTAACCTCTTCCCGTTTAGTTTTCCTAAAGGCTAGTTTTCACTCTCCCAAGGAGTGTTTTACAGAATAAAGTTTATTGTGGGTGTTTTTATTCC